>JAVCKV010103722.1:0-20226 GCA_032274145.1 Herpochondria borealis | reverse complement strand
GGCAGCACAGGTTTGGTCTTGTGTGATGTTCCAGGCTTAGTCGCTGGTGCCGCAAAGGGTGTTGGGTTGGGCCACGCGTTTTTGCGACATGTCGAACGTTGTCATTGTATCCTTCACCTTGTGGATGCGACATCCATCGATCCAGTTGCTGACTTTGAAATGTTGAACCGAGAAATCGTCAAGTATGGAACAGGGCAGCTAGCAAAGATGCCACAGGTTGTTGTGGTGAACAAGATTGATGCCTTCGATGGCATGGGAGAAGACTGGGAAGAAGGGCTCAAAACGCGGTATACACAAGAAGAGTTGGGGGCCAAGTTGAAAGAGAGTATGCCCCATTCTCGACTCATGTGGATGAGTGCTAAAGAAAGGGACGGCGTCGACGATCTCATGGGACGCATGTCTACCTTTGTCCAAAAAGTGAAATCAACAAACTAGGCTGCGAGTCGATACCTAGTTCCCATGCAAAAAGTCTAATAGCAACATCAACCCCCTACATGCGCGTTCCCCATATCACCAGCAAAAGCATGCCGTACATCCAAGACTTCCTTTACGAGCCAACAACCTTGTAGAGGAGGTCGCCGCTGTCGTTCCAGGCGCATCACCATGTGGGTCTCAGGGGGCGCCGCGACTGCATCTCGTTCCATTCCAGACATGTGTTGCACCGAATAAATAGGAGCTTGTTGAATAACAATGGGGAGGCTGAGAAGAGCCCCGCGCATCGGTGGGTCGGGTGCCGGGGTAAAGGTACCCTCTCCAATGTCAACACGATGCGCACCCATGAAAGGTTGCAATGCAGGGGAGAGAAGTCCGTGTTCCACAAAGCGTTCCACTGTATCTCCACCTCGCCGTGCTGTCACCGTCTTGCGACACTCCCAAGAGAAGAGGTTGAAACACCGTTCCAGTCCAGCATTCTTGGTTGGATAGTCAACCCATTGCAGTGAACGTGCGCACGTGATGGCAACTTCCATAGCGTCCAAGTCCGGAGACGGTCCTTCTGGAGCATTCAAGAGTGTGAATTCTGCAGTCACCCAATCGGAGGGTTGTTGTTCCAGCGCCCCGTCCTCCTCAACACTTGCAAGCCGTGTCAAGCTTTCTTGATGGTATCTTCGAGAGATCTTTGGAAACGAAGCCAACGCAGCCCATGCCTGTACCTTCCCTGTCCACCCAATAGCGATGCCAAGCAATGTTACCAGTCGAACATGACACATCGATCTCATAGTTGAGGATAGGGGTGAAAAACTTAGAGTATGATGGTTGATGGCGAAACGGTGGTGTGTTCATGTGTTGATGTTTGTGTTTCGTGTTTTCGTTTGCTTCAAATTCCATGCAGGGACACACGGTTTTATGTCAATCTTTGCATTGTTTTACCGGAGGCTCCATTTGTTTTTGAGAAGACCCGGAAAATACGACGTAAGCGCGCCATTTTTCAAAGAGAGTGACGAAAGCCGAGGTGCGCGCTGCCACTGCAGAAGAGCACCAACTTCAACCAACCACCAATCGGCAGTCTTGGCCACAGCAACCAGTTGTCATCACCATGACAATCATCCATCAAGCATCCTTACGTTCTCTTTCACTCAATCTCCCTCTTCACAGATGGGAAGATAACCCTCCAACGGCAAAGAGGAGAAAATTGAATGAACAACAACGCAACGATGAGAATGTGGATACCGCTACACCGATGATGGTGATTGAAGAATGCGCTGGCGATGATATTATGGAAGTTGATTCTGAGCAAGTCTTGCAGGTAAGAACTGGAGAAGGAGTCGTCGTTTCGACAGCCACTATCTGTCTTAACTTTCTCGCACTGACCTCATTGTACCTCAAGGATATATTGCAGGAATTCAAAGGCAACCCTTCCGTTGGAGAAATTTTTCGGCAATGTGCAATGAGGGGCATCGTACTATCGTGCCAAGATCGTGAGGCACTCAAGCGATTTGTAGCCAACTATTGGGAGTAGAAGCGGCGCAGCGCGTGAAACCGTCATCGGGGATTGACGGTCAAACGCCTTGTATATGTTTCGACTGCAGTATGCTTCGACGATGATCAAGTTGCCACACTTACTTTGGTAATACAGACGAACGATTGAATCTTCTTGGCAAGCTCAAATGAATCAGATTCGACGTCGATCTTGTAAGGTGTAGTTCATAGATGCAAAGATGAAACCATTGCTGAGTTCCTTCATACGCTACATTGAACATGTTTGTTGTTGTGTGTACTACTGAATAGTTGTGAAGACATGATCGAATCTGCATCCCGACTAGTTGCGCACACAGGCCCATCGGAGGCCAACTGTACATGTAGTGATCTCGACAGGCTTTCAAAATTCTGTCAATAGCGTTTCTCAAATTGACGAGTTGAGGCTCTAGAGTGTCCGGGGAGAAGATGAGACCCTTCAACATGTTCTACAGTAGGTATTGGCTTCGTTGTATTCGCTTCCGAGGATCTCTCGAAGATAGCATCAAGGAAGCTTGCCATGACGTGCAAGTGTTGAGGAAGACTGGAACAACAGCCTTCCGCTTGGGTGACTACAAAGTTCACACCCTTGAACGCTTGCTACAGAAGGACGACGCCATGGAAGTGTCCATCACGTGTGCACGTTCACTGCATTGGATTAACTATCCAACCAAGAATGATGGACTGGAACAGTGGTGATACAGTGGAGTGATTTGTAGAACACTGTCACCTTTCCCTGCATTGCATTGCCATCTTTCATTGGTGCGCATCGCGTTGACATTGGAGAGGGTACGTGTACCTTGACTCCCGAGCCAGACCCAACCATGCGTGGTGCTCTTCTTAGTCGTCTCGCTATTGTCATTCAACAAGCTCCACTTTATCAGTGCAACTCACGTCTGGGGTGGCACACAAAATATCTATATTCTTTTCACATCCGGGTTCTAGGTCTTGGCTGTGCAGTGAACAATAAGTACAGTACGAGTATGGTAGCTGTGGGTCGTGCTGAACCTTCAGGAATCATTCCTCAAGGTCGAACAGCCGAACATTGTTTGTTGTCCATAACGTCGAATCTGGTGAACCGACGTGTGGATTAGAGCCCCTCATCGCTGCTATCCAACTCTCGTCGTCCCAGTGAGGCAAGAAACAGCAAGATGGCTTCTGGTCCGCTCGATCAGCAGGATGACCTAAAGTGAGTTGTGCTGGTAGTGGACACGAGAACATTGATGGGATGTGCGGATGGAAAAGATATTGTTCAAAACCGTCTTCGTTTCTTTACTCATGAAAGCTTCTCTCTTCCCTTGTTGTCAAACAGTCGATTGGCGGAGCCTCTTATCGACGCAGAGGATGAGGAGGTGCACGTAGCACAAAATCGGGTGAATTTAGACAATCACGATCGTGCTACTAACGACGAAGAACTGCGCAACGATAGCGTTGAACCCATGGTCGTCGACGAAGAGGGCCAAGACAGTGGATTGCTTTCGAGATGTCTCGCATTTCTTCGCTACGTGTTTCTACCAGAACCAGAACCAAATGATGAAGCGCTCAATCTACCAGAAAGTCAAGAAGAGAGAGATTCGTGCGTTGACAAACTTCTGGATCCCTTAACATCCTGTGTAAATAGATGCCTGGGGCTAGAAAATCGGGAGTTCTCCAAGAGTTGCATTATGCTCGTTGCATGCGTGGTAGGTCTGCAGACTTCTTTTGTGGTGTGGGGTTACATGCTAGAGTTGATCATGAACAAAAATTTCGAGCCAACGGAAAGTAACCCAAACGGAAGATTGCCAAGTGTTACCGTTTGTGTCCTTGCCAACAGGTTCGCAGCTGTCCTGGTGTCAGCCGCTGCTGTCTTTTTTCGCCATGGCTTTGCAGGAAAGCAGTTTGGTGTGCCTCTCCGGGTGTTCAGTGTTTGTGCCATCACTAGTTGGATCAGCAGCTGGTGTGTGTATGCTTCGTTGAGACACATCTCCTTTCCAGTGATGACGGTATCCAGATCTTGCAAGGTAGTAGTCGTAATGCTTGTGGGAAGACTGTTACATGGGACAAAATATTCATGGAAGGACCACGCTTGCGGCGTTCTCATTACGATTGGGGCGATTATTTACTCGTGGGGTTTCGGTCGTTCCTTTCCAGAGGGAAACCAGCCTGTGGGATACATTCTTATCGTCTTCTACTTATTCTCTGACGCTTTCACAGCCCAATGGCAGGAGCTGCTATACCAAAAATACGGTCGACGAAACATTGATTCGTTTCAGATGATGTTGGGAGTTAACGTGTTTGGATTGGCCTTCGCAAGCATCAGCCTGCTGTTGAGCGGCGATACTCACGTCACTCTTCAATTTCTGAAGAAAAATCCAGTGGCAATTGAATACTTGGCATTCGCAGCGATCTCTTCGTGTCTGGGACAGTTGTTTATTTTTGTGACGATTCGAGAATTTGGGCCTGTCCTATATTCTATTGTTATGACAGTCCGCCAAATATTCTCCGTTATTCTCTCCTCGGTTATGTTTGGCCACCGGATTCTGTCGCCACATGCAATTATAGGTGGACTGCTGGTTTTCGTAACAGTTGGCTTCCAGATATCACAAAACTACTTTCTTGCACGGCAGCCCGAGACACTGATCGCTTGATAGGAGCGATAGGAGCAGACGATCAGGCTCCATCAGTGTGTCGTTACAGTTTGATAAGTTTGCACCATACAAGTTTCGCAAAACTATTTGAGGCGCGTGATAAGATTTATAGCAATAGGTTTCCTGGCTTGCTCATTGGAGCAACAGGTCAACACCGGCAACAACAACTATATTTGGTCAACTTACACCTCGCAAGCTACAAGTGTCCCAAAGGAAAATGAACACGAGGCGAACTATGTCTTCATGAAACGAGAGCAAAATACGCCATTCCTTTACAATATGCAAACTAAGTACCACTTAGTGACGAATGCTTGGGGGTTCCGATGCTTCATCAACGGACACAATTCACTCACTCGGCCTCCTCCTCGCGGGCTTCTTCAAGACGCTTGAGTTCCGACTCCTCGTCATGGAGTTCCTTGACCAAATCGGCAGCACGTGACATGACCTCGAGTAGCTCCTCCTTCTCTTGACGATGTTGAGCAGCTTGGACACGGGCCTCCTCACGTTTCTTCTCCCGATCGTTCTTCAAGCCAACTTCCAATTCGTTCAAGCGCGTCTTCTCAGCCGCAGAGGCTTCAGCAAAGTTGATGGCAATCTTCTGATTCTCAGCGCACTCTTTCTTGATGGCATCCCACAACTCGTCGCGAGCACTCTTGATGCGAACCAAGGCAGCAAGCTCGCCTTCGTCCTGTTCTTTGAGAGCCTTTGCCTCCGCCACGAGTTTCTCCAACGCAAGTGTCTCCTCCTTGTCTTTCTCGGAAAGTTTCTTCTGACCAGCCTCATACTCCGAACTGGATTCTGTAACTCTCTGAGCGAGTGATTCCTTCTCCTTCTTGAGATCCTGCGATTCCTTTTTGCCAGGGATGATCTTCTCGGATTCAACATGCTCGTTGTGAGCTTTCTGAGAAGCTGCTTGTTCTTGGAGCGATTTGGCCTTCTCTAGCTCAGCAAGTGCAGCAGCCTTCTCCAGGCGCTTCTTCGCCACCGCTTCTTCCTCTTTTTTGTTGACATCTTCCTTGAACGCCGCTTCCTTCTCGACGACACTTCGACGTTCCTTGACCTGGGCACGCTTCTCTCGTGCAGTTTGAGAATCATTGAACTTTTTCAACATAATCTCCACAAGATGCGTCTTCTCGCGAACAGCTTTCTCGATAGCATCGTCTTTCTGGAGACGGGACAACTCGGCTTCTTCTTTTGCGAGCGAGTCCGCGAGCTTCTTTCGCTCCGCTGCGTGCTCCACCTTCATGTTTGTCAGGGTCCTCGTCTGTATCAAGCACAAAACCATTAGCAAGAGAATGATTTACAATGTATTGGACCGATTCGTGTACTTACAAAGTCAGCAATCTCCTGAGCATGCATACCACTCTTGGTTCTTGCATCGTGAACCGCTTCCTTCGTGATGCGAAAGCGTCTCTGCTCCTTCTCCAGTTCCTTGGACTGCTCCTGAACTTCGTCTTCGGCATTCTTCAGCTTGTCTGAAAGCTTCTCAGTTTCCATTCGACGCTCAGTTAAGAGCTTGTTCTTCTCGATTTGGCGCTTCTTGTCCATCAAGGCAACCGTGTCGTCGTGAAACTTGGACTTGATTGCTGCAAACACCTTGATATGTTCATGACGTTCTTCCACGAACGAGACAGAGCTTGGAGAGTTCGGCGGGTTGGAACAACCAGTGTCTTCAATGTTCTCATCTCTGCTAGACTTGTTCTTGCCTTTGACCAAATAGACAGACACAAGATCGGCTTGAAGGTCGTCATTCATTCGTCGACGAAGAGTGTCGTTCATGTTACTTGAATCAACAAGATCCCGAGAACCACGAGACAGATTGAACATTTCCTTGTCCGCGTGAGAGAGGCCTTTGCGCAGTTCTTGCGACACACGAGTCTCCTTGCCGGACCCTTCTTCAATCTTGGAGATGGTTACATCAATGTCCGATACTTCCTGACGAAGGGAATGACGCAACTCGTCGTTGACATTGGTGGAGGAACCAAAGTTGAGGAAGAAGTCATCAGAAGTGTCGGCAGACATGGTGAAGGGAGGGAGAGAGAGAGAGAGAGAGAGAGGGAAGTAACGTTATCAACAAAGGCAATGAACTGTGTTCTGCTTTGGGTGTTCTGACGGTTTGGATTGTTTTGCGTCGGAAGCAGGCATTTTCGGTCAACTGTGATTCAGCAAAGTCTACGGCACTTTCGGTATGTTTTTGGTTTGAAAAATCCAAGGCGACACCGTCCAACGACATTTTCCCGTGCAACATTCGAACATCCAACCACAAGATCCAACGAAGCTCAGCCAGGATTAAGGCTACATCGATAGCAAAGTGTTCGCTCAAGAGGCAAAAACACCACGTAAGAGCCAATGTATTTCACAACAATTCATCTAGACAACAACATTTAGCTGCTTGTTTCTCCGGAATAGAGACGGTTTGTCGATAGCAGCTGTACACTGGAGAAGCGGCTGCTTCGAGTAATGAGACACCTCCTCGCCCAGGCTCGGATAGCTAGCAAATGACTGATCACAGTTCATCGGTGTCAAATCCCACGTGCTTCCTGCTTTCATTGCCGAGGAAAGCAGCTGTTCGGAAGCTGCACCATTTCGATGCGGATTGTGCAAGCTGATACTGGTGGTGCGTTTGAGAAGTTTTCCAACTAAACCCTTCACGTGAAGCTTAGGAGTATGCCTCTCCTCTGCGTCATCACGTTCTTCTGAATCTGGAAGCTTCTCAGCATGCACATACTTTCTCCTCTGGATCGACTCACGCAGAGCCTTCTCCTCTGCTGCCGCGTCCTCTTCGATAATCGATGGGAAAGGATTAACTGACGATAGATATGAATACGACGAGACTGTTTCGACTTCTTGACTCTCCTCGCTGTATGTTTGATCATCATCTTCCTCTTTAAGAGCCTGCAGTCCTGCATCCAAGGAGGAAGATCGCGATTTGTTCGAGGCACGCGAACGCTGGCTTACCACTGATCGGTCTCCACCGAAGCGAGGTGATTTCAACTTCTCAAACGGTGGAGAGAAGGACAGGTAATGTTGGGCGTGGTGGTGATCCAATCTACCATCTGGTTCGTAAATCCGCGACTCCGCCGCTTGTGACAACCTGACAATGACATCCGTGTCAGATGTTGTATCCACCAGGACTCCTATATGTTTCAAATGATCAATCAAGGCCACACCATTGTGACCAGCAACTTTCGCAGCCATGGACCAGGGCTTGGCTATCCAGCATTCGTATGGTCGCAAATCGTAGTTCTGTACACTCAAACAGTGAATCAACTGGCTTGGAATTCCAGAACGAATCTGAAACAAGCCATCGTAATCTTGCTTCCATTGGTCAGGTAGGTTCTTTCGTACAGACTGAAGAACATCACGAACACTGTCCGTCTCGCAGTCAACAAAGATTCGAAGCATTTCATACGACCGTTTGTTCGTATCCATAAGAAGGACTAGCAACGGGATCCTGGGTGCATCCGCGAATTCGTCAAAGGAAGGAGCCATGACAGAAGTTTGGCGTACTAGTTCTACTGAATTGTTCTCCTCAAGAAATATGCGGGGTTTCTTCTTGTCGGTTGCGTCCATCAAGTCGCTTAGTATCACATCAGGTGATGGATTGGAGAGCACATACGCCTGCGCCCAACTCTTTTGCATCGAAGATACTGATGACGCGTCATCTTTATAGATATGTTGTGGAATCGCTTTTGTTGGATGGGCGCTCGTTGACCCGACGTGGCCATGGTGGTAGGAACCACTCAGATCAGAGAGGTCTCTTGACAAGTTAAGCGCCCCGATCACCAGGTCTTTTGGTGTCGATCGACTGCTCGTGCCCGAAGCACCGCTGCCTGTCGTCTTTTGGGCCCTGGATCTATCCTCCGAGGGTCTATGCACACCTCCATCACTTCTATTTACATTGTGATCACGCGTTCGAGGTACGACGGGCGGCTTTCCAACCATGGTGGCTTTCTTTCAAAGAATACTCCAACTCTTGACAATCGAAAAGATGAGTCGAGTCTTGCGCAGGCCTGTCTCACCAAACTGCAAAACTATCAAAAGAGTATGTGAGCTAGGTATACTCCCACCGATACACATGCAAAGGACGGTTTACAAATAATCTTTTCAAAATTTTCAGACGGTATAAAAAATAAACAGTTTTGTATGTGAAATAAAGTACGCGCCGAAATGGGCTAGTTCTGCGTTGCGTTGCTGCGATATGCGCTAGCCGGCGCGTTTGATTTGTATGGGTGTTTGCCAGGCCAATGAGATGAGATTTTGCTGCACCGTGAACATGACTGACTGACAGACTGTGCGTGCTGGTACTGTATGGTACTGTCATTTCTGTATGTGTGATGAAGGCTTTTGGGTGTGTTGTCCTCGCGGCATCCTCTGCTGTTGATGCGCAGGTTGAACAGATCGTTCTCGCGATCTTTGATACTAGTACTGGGGCTACGGCTGCTGTCGTAGGAATTGAGCTCACGCAAGTCTCTTCAACTCAAATCAATTCAATCAACGAAAATGGTGAAGTTTACCGCCCTTGCCGCTGCTACCCTTGCAGGATCCGCTTCCGCTTTTGCCCCTGTCTTCTCTGGCGCCCAAAGCAATGTTGCGTTGAACGCCGAGAAGAGTCAAGCTCTTCCATTCTTGAACCGTCCTCCTCTTGTGAGTTAAATTTTCATCTTGTCGGCAAATTCAAATGTGGAATCCTTTCGGACCTCGTTTTGATTCACGGACTCGGTTTTCAGTCATGATTCTATTTTGTAGTATGGTTTCTACGACCGCTTTCTCCTCTTATCAGAGATAATATCAAGAGGCGGAGTCATGATTCCTTTTTAGTGAGAAAAGTGGCGGAAAAATGAACTAACACTTTGTTGGTTCTCTTATCTTCAGCTTGATGGATCCATGGCCGGTGATGTTGGTTTCGACCCCCTTGGTCTTTCCAACATTGATGATGTTGGTATTGACCTTTACTGGCTCCGTGAAGCCGAGCTCAAGCATTGCCGTGTTGCCATGCTTGCTGTCACTGGTATTGTTCAGGTTGAGATTTTCGGACCTGCACCAGGATGTGAGGCTGCTACCGCCAAGTGCCAGATGGACTCCTTCTGGCAATTGTGGAACTCGCACCCACAGTACGTTGCTTTCGGTTTGATCATGATCATGATTGCTGAGATGATTGGAGGTATTGCCTGCACCACTGGACGTGAAAGTGGTGACCGTGCCCCAGGTGACTTTGGCTTGGACCCTCTTGGCTTCGGCAAGGGAGACCCTGCCAAGTTTGCTCGTCTCCAGGGCCAAGAAGTTGCCAACGGACGTCTTGCTATGTGGGCTGCTGCTGGTCTTCTCATGCAGGGATGCACTACGCACGAGGGTGGTCTTGAGAACTTGATGTCTTCTCTCTCTGACAACTCCTTCTAAACACTTCTTATTATGACGGGCGGAAAGAACTTGTAATATTCTTCTTGAATTGATTGTGGGCGCTCCACACAATCAGTTTGCAAACTGCCATCGCCGGCTTTCTCGGGGCGTAGATTCGTGAAGATTAACTAAAAAGTGCTAGATATCTTCGACGACATCGAACAGTTACACTCGACATTTACTCAGTCTACAGTTTAGACATTGCTGTCGCTTACACTACAGGATCACCTCGCTTATCTCCGTCCCAGTGATAGAATCCTTGTCCACTCTTTCGTCCCAAGTGCCCAGCCTCCACCATCTCCTTGAGGCACTTGGGAATGACAAAGGCAGGCTCATTCGGGTACTTTTCTACCCAGCCCTCCACAATGTAGATGCACGTGTCCAGACCAATGTAGTCGGATAAGTGCAATGGTCCCATCGGATGACCAGCTCCCAGTTGCAATGAGAGATCAATGTCCTTCACGGACGCATCATTACGGTCCACCATGAGCATAGCCTGCATCAAGGCAGGGACGAGCAAACGATTGACGATAAAACCCGGCGTATCTCCGCACGAAACAGGCACCTTGCCGATATCTGAAACCCATGAATGAGCTTGATCAAAGACAGCTGGATCCGTTTGATCAGTACGAATGACTTCCACCAACTTCATGATTTGCACCGGATTGAAAAAGTGAACCCCGACAAAGTTCTCAGGTCTTCCTGAGAAAGCAGCCATCTCTGCAATGGACAATGAGGATGTGTTGGATGCAAAGATGGTTTCTGGTTTACAAACGTCACCCAGGCTACCATACAACTGTTGCTTCAGATCTATATTTTCAATCACAGCTTCGACAATGAAATCCGCGTCAGCAAGCTCCGAAACGTCCGTCGTGAACGTAATACCGGAAAGAGCCGCATCGGCTTGTTCCTGCGACATTTTCTCTCGAGCTACAAGTTTGGCAATCGACTTCTCGATGCGGTCCTTGCCGGCATCCAGGAACCGTTGTTCTGGTTCATAGGCAACAACTGACGAATGCACACCACTGGTAGCAGAGACTTGACAAATACCGTGACCCATCAAACCGAGACCGACGACACCGACCTTGTCAAAGGTTGATGTCGACAGCGCTCGGGTGCCGACAGATCTGCAAGTCTGTGTGAGCGACATTAAAAAATGTGAGCAGAACGGTATCAAGAACAAGCGAAATCATCGATTCTTCTACTTACTCGAAGTAAGGTGGTACGAGCCAACATAATCCAATAATAATGTATCAATCAAGCAACGCAATGCACTGCTCTGGTTGTTCTGGTGAAGCTCTGTCGGTCGTGTTGTGACTGGCACCACTCCCATCGACGAGGCCTTTCAAAAGATACCCATCATCGAGAGGGTTCTCATGACACGTCACGGCAGGCAATCACTCTAGCAAATGTATGTATCATACTGTAATGGGTATATAGCTAGGTAGCTAGCGAGTGCTTGCGTGATGGTGAGTCTGCCAACATAGCCTTGCATAAACAAGGACCTCGACGAAGGCGCCATGGGCTAGATGCCTACGTGCGATCCTGGAGATCACATCCCTCAAGGGGCGCGTATTGTAAGCAGCCTGCGCGCAATGGATTAGGATGCAGGCGTTTTATGCGTTTTGTCTATGGCTTACAGCCTTGTCACCTACTGACTTGATCGCTGCCGTGGTGGTTATAGTCTGCAACCTCTGATTGTCTAAAAAGAACCAAACTAGAATCAGGGTATCGTCTCTCTACAGTACACCATTACCTAGTTCTCTACTTGGCGATGGTATCCTTGAACCATTCACGTCGGGTGATCTCGTCCTCGATCTCCTCGGCAATGTCTGGGTAAACTTCGGCGAGCTCATTGGCAGAGGTGTCTCGAGTCGTGTAGTGGGCCTTCATAAAGGCAATTTCACGCTCGGTATCGTCAATCATCTCCTGGGTGAAAGCCAATTGAGCCTTGGCTTCCTCAATTTGAGAGGACTTGTCGGCCTTGTCCTCGGCAGACCACGCGTGAGTCTCTGCAGGAGGAGATGCGGATTTGTAGAGTTTCTCAAGACCATCAATCAATTCGGTGTCACGAACTGATCCCTTGGCTGTGGTAAAGTCGATTGGGGAAGGAGCAGACTTGTACTTATCAGCCATGGATTCAGCAGAAGCGACCCATGAACGGAATTGCGTTACACGGGAAGCAACATCGTGGTCACCCTTGAAGACTGGGGCATTCCTTTTGAATGAATAGCAAACAAGACAAATAGAATTGTGAGCAAAGGTAACTGCGCGAGCGCGCCGTGCGGAAGACATTGAGCTCTCCTCTGGCGATGGCTAAATAAATCGCAAGCGTTCCACATTCACCACCATGGCCATTTCTGCCCCGTTTCATTCATCGTCGTTCTTCTGCATGCACGTACCAGTCAATGTTTCGGTGTGAGAGGGTGCGAATAACGCGACGGGAAGCCAGAGAGCGCTGCATTATCAAAACGGTAAGAAAGAGGGTGAAATGCCGACTTTGTAACGTCTCGATGGAGGATCTCGTCGGTGCGGTCTGTGATGAAACGAAAGTTCACAATGACATGAGGTGAAGGACAGACGGAGAGCGAAGATTTCTGTGAAACTCAATCCCTAATAAGATTGATGAAATGCACCCTAAAATCAAGCTAAAATCAACCCTAAAACGGGAAGAGAATGTCGTGTAGTTCGGCATGGTGATTAGTTTATAACCAGGCTAATTCTCCTCCCCTTCAAGCAAGTACAATTGAATTGCGGAAACTATGATGCATTGCTATAAGGTGTTTCGGCACTCCTCCAATGGATGGAATTATCTCAGCTGGGTTGAGCACACACGTGCATAGCGCCATCTTCGCAGGTATAACGAAAGATCGGTGCACCACCTCTGGCGGCTGCATGTAGCTCGACGGTTTAGCAGCTGCTTATGTGCACGCATAGCGCGATGTCTTCGAGGGAAATGGCAGGTCAGTAGCTCAAAGTTCGTCAATGAAACTCAATCCCTAACCACATTGAATTTGCACCCTAAAATCAACTCTAACGCATCCACTCACGAAAAGATGCGCGCCAGAACGAGAGAACGATGCCCCAACATCGAACATACAAGTAGATCATCACGAACCGACCACGATTGCTTCGCACAAAGGCCGAGGGGGGAGCATCCAGGAGATCACAGCAGGAGATTGTCTACACAAACGAACTGAATAGGATGGGCGACACAGAGTCTATTGAATCTCAACCGGTCAGTCTGGACGACGAAGACGAGGATGGAAGCACTCCCGTTGTGGCGAGGTCATTGGACCCTCCACCCGCGACAGAATTCAATCCTCAAGTAGTCGTGTGTCAATCAAAGGCACTCAAAGGACTGTTCACCAAAATGAGAGATGTGAATACAACTAGTGCCGAATTTGTCAACTACTCAAAGCGCGCCATGTCGATTTTGGCAGAGGAAGCGTTGGCCGAATTTCCTTCAGAGAAGGTTGTCGTCCAGACTCCGTGCGGTCCTTGCGACGGTGAGAAGACCATGGATCTCACGCAAGTATGTGCTGTATCAATTGTCCGATCTGGAGATGCCCTGCTGGAAGTGGTCCGCAGTCTGGTTCCAGAGATTACAGTTGGCAAGATTCTGATTCAACGAGACGAGAGTCATCCAGACAAGATCGCCAAACTATTCTACAGTAAGCTACCAAAGGGGAAGAAGTATGTGCTACTCTGTGACCCAATGCTGGCGACCGGTGGCTCCGCAAACATGGCGTTGGATGTCTTGACTGTGAAGTACAAGATTCCAGCCAGAAACATCATCTTTGCCAACATGATTTGCTGTCCAGAAGGGTTGAAGAGTCTCAAGGAGAGCTACCCTCGCGTCAAGATTGTTACAGCCATGGTGGATTCTCACTTGAATAAACAGAAGTTCATTGTACCGGGTCTGGGGGACTATGGGGACCGATATTTCAATACGGAAGATGCATACTAGTAGTATTGAGCAAGACCCTTCGCTTCTCTACAATACTTTGACACATTGCTAGTAGTAAACCCAGTTGACCATGTACAGCGACGCGTTGTAGCATTGTGTTTGCCGTGGTGTATTCGTCTATTTTTCTGGATTCTCCTCTCCCTTAATGTATGGACTCTCTGGAGAATCGGGTCTAAACACAGGTTGAAGACCATCCTCAAACTTGCGTAGCTCATCACTCTCCACTCCATAGTTCTCTCCAATCACATAACGCGCCTCCCTGGCAACAGTACGGCAAGCCTCTACCATGTTGGCGGCTGCTTCACGTCCCATACCGCCAGCTTGTTCGACAGTACGAATCTGTTGAACGGTGGAGCCAAGTGCATCGACCAACTCGGAATGTGGGACAAGAATCTTGTCTTGGTCTCCGTCAGGAACTGGAATCTCTTGTCCATCAGGAAGCGTGATCACATTGGGTTGCGGTAACAGGTAATGTTGAAGTTGATTGGCACGAATCGGATCTTGCTGGGTTCGCAGCAGCTTGTTCAATAGAGCAACTCCTGGAGGTACCAACTTTTCCACTTCTTCTTGACATCGTGTGTACACGTGCTTTAGAATCGATAGTCGGTTCGCTTCTCCTTCCTCCCCACCCTCCATGGTGGCATCCTTCAAATTCATGTCCAATACGGTGAAGAATCCCATGTCGAGTTTTCCGGCGCGACACGCTTTGCCAATCTCGGCATCTAGCTTACGAAGTTCTCCTGCCTCCAATAGAGATGCTAGCAGCTCTCGTCCACTTGCGAGTCGTTCGTCGAGCACTGCCTGCAGCGCACCGGCGACACGGAGTACAGATTCGTCGTGGTCCTTTTGATTCTCGACAGATTGTTTCAGTTTCATGATTAGCTTGGGCGACATGCTGGGTAGAGCTTGAAGCACAAGCTGCTGTAGGACCGCATCGTCCTTGCCGCACTGGTTCCACAGCACATTGACCATTGTCGACTCGTCATCTGACAGGCTACTCTCGTCTTGTCGGGTGCTGTCGGCTAGGAACAGTGCCGTGGGTGTTGTTGGCGCAGCAAAGTTCGAGACAGCTCTACTGAAAGACGGCGGAGCAAACGCAGCGGCACCGCTCACTGAGGCAACAAGTACTGCAATAGCTATGGTTAGTCTCATGGTTGTTCTTCGATGCGATGGATCAAACGAGGAGTTGCAGTTGTCACCCCGCCATTGCATTCTGGTGGCCAATAACCAGTTTGTCGTGCGTCAGTTTGTGATGTTGGCGGCAAGTTTGGCCGTCAAAGTTCCCTCCACGACAAGAATCTGTGTGTTGCGTGTCTGCCTCGCTTTGTCTTCAACTTCTTTACGTCATCACACCTTTGTCATCAATGTTGCAAAGCTGTGGTTGAATGGATCAATCGTTCCAAAGGCTGTCAATCGGCTTCGCCAGAGACCTCCTCTTCACTTGCAATGGCGACATCAGATACTTTATCAAGGAGGCGCAGAAAGGCAGTCGCTGATTCTGTCTCAGGTGTCGCAGCCTCGTTAGTGGCTTTATGGACCTTCTATCCACTCGATGTTATCAAGATCAATCTGCAGGCTAACAAACCATTCTCAGATATCCAGTTTCTTGACCTCTATCGGGGTGTGGGAATAAAGACCCTCTATGGCGCCTCCTCTAGTTTTGTCTACTTTTACGTCTTCTCGTGGATCACATCATGGTGGGCACAACGAACGCACGGTGCAAAACCGTCGACTCTGGCACGACTAGCACTTTCCGCAGTTGCTGCCATGATCAACACAACAATCACATTACCCCTTGATGTCATGTCGTCTAAGCAACAAACTTCATTTTATATTCCAACCCAAGACTCGAGCGTAGGAAAGATGGCAAAAGTGTGGCGCGAACAGCTCGAGACGGTCGAAGAAACTGAAGAAGAAACTGATCACTTCTTTGAGTCGTCACAGGAAAGCATTGACTTTGAAGATGAAAAGAAGGATGATACAGAGCCGATAGATTCCATCAGCTCGCCTCCTATTTCACGGTATAACAAAGCAAAAAGCCTGTGGAAAGGGCTTGCTCCTTCTTTGCTGCTATGCACGAACCCATCGATACACTATACAGTCTTTGACCTGCTCAAATCCAATCTACTTGATGGACGAACGAAGCAGAGCCTATCAATGGCGGAGGCCTTTGTCATGGGACTTATTGCAAAGCTCACTGCAACCCTGGCGACGTATCCACTGATTCGAGCCAAGGTCCTGCTCATGGTGACACATCAAAAATCGCTCCTTGGGACACTTGTTCGTGAATACAATCGTGATGGGGTGCGGAGTTTGTACAAAGGATGTAACATGCAATTGGCGCACACCATACTGAAAAGTGCCCTCCTCATGATGGTGCGAGAACAAATCACAGCTACAACCAATCGTGTACTGCTACAGAAACAATAGGACCTGTATTTTGTCTTTTTAATGTGCTTACATGCCCACAAGTGGTGCATACTTGATTGGCTTGATGCTTTGTTCACCCAATCGAGAAACCTTGTTTTCTTCGTATTCTTGATAGTTACCAGGGAACCAGAACCACTTGGAGTCGCCCTCACAAGCCAAGATATGCGTAGCAATGCGATCCAAGAAGAAACGGTCGTGACTCACCACCAACGCACATCCGGCAAAGTTGAGGAGACCTTCTTCCAACGATCGCAACGTTTCCGTATCTAAATCGTTTGTCG
Source organism: Herpochondria borealis (assembly GCA_032274145.1). Classification (NCBI taxonomy): domain Eukaryota; phylum Rhodophyta; class Florideophyceae; order Ceramiales; family Ceramiaceae; genus Herpochondria; species Herpochondria borealis. The sequence continues at coordinate 3,565 of JAVCKV010103722.1, read as the reverse complement.
GCTCATCCAGAATAATGAGGTTTGCGCCGGCCTTGAGCAACTTGGCCAACTGCACACGGTTTCGTTCACCTCCACTGAGATTGCCAACAATGGCTTGCTGTTGAGCACCCTTGAAACCGAACCATGAAGTGTAGGCACGTGACATTACGCGAGTGGTTCCCAACTCGAGCTCGTCCATCTCATCGGTAATTTCCTGATAGACAGTCTTTGTCGAATCGAGTTCGTCCATTCGTTCCTGTCCAACTCCAACCATGTTGACAGTCTCGCCGACCTGGATTTCACCACTATCTGGCGTATCTTTGCCCATCAACATCTTGATAAGTGTTGACTTTCCTGTAGATGAAAGAGTCGAGGAGGTGAGTTATGAACGGGTAATGTGAAGGATATGGATATGTACACATCACTGACTGACCTGCACCATTGGGTCCGACAACTCCAACAATCGCATTCTGTGGCAAGGAAAAGTCCAAACCATCAATCAAAAGACGATCTCCAAACGACTTGCGAATGTTCTTCACGTCAATCACAACGTCACCCAATCTAGGACCAGGAGGAATGTAAATCTGACCCTCATTGCGCACTTCCGTTGGGGCAGCCGCCAACAAGAGTTCGTCGTAACGGTTTAATCGTGCCTTGTTCTTGGTAGCGCGTGCCTTGGGGTTGGATCGGACCCACTCTAGTTCGGTAGCAACCGCCTTGGCGGCAGCAGTCTCTGACTTCTTTTCTCCTTCTAAGCGCTTGTTCTTGGCCTCCAACCAGGCAGAGTAGTTGCCCTCGAACGGAATGCCCTCTCCACGATCAAGCTCAAGAATCCATTGAGCAACATTCTCGAGAAAGTAGCGGTCGTGAGCTGTACAAGCAAAAGGGTTAGTTTGAGGATCCAAGTCATCAAAGAGCATCGCACCCCGTCACAACACTTACTAATGCAAACGACAGTTCCCTTAAAGTCAGCAAGAAACTGTTCCAGCCACGAGATACTCTCTGCATCCAAATGATTGGTGGGTTCATCCAGCAAGAGCATATCATGATTGGACAGCAGGAGTCGACACAATGCCACACGACGCTTCTCTCCTCCACTCAGTACGTCAGTCTTGGAATCACCCGATGGGACACGAAGCGAGTCCATGGCTCTCTCCACGACACGATCCAAGTCCCACAGGTCTCCAGCTTCAATCTGGTTGTTGAGCTTCTCCATGTCCGCCATGACCTTCTCCATCTCGTCAGGGGTAATGTCAGGATCACCCATCTTGAGTCCAAGGTTGTTGTAGTCGTCAATGACCTTACGAGATGACGCAACTGCCTCGTCGACACATTCTTGTACAGTGTCGTACGGGAGCTCTGGTTCCTGAGCAAGATAACCGATGGAAGCCCCAGGGAGTGGACGAGCGGTTCCATCAAATTCCTTGTCCAGCCCAGCCATAATCTTGAGCAGAGTACTCTTTCCGGAACCGTTCAATCCGACCAGACCAATCTTGGCTCCAGGGTAGAAACTAAGATTAATGTTCTTGAGAAGCTGTTTCGACTTGTCAGGAAGGATCTTGTTCAACCCCAGAATGGTAAACATGAACTGACTTGTCACGGCATCAAAACGGTCGTCTTTGACCGACTGCTTCTCTTGCTGTTGCATCTGAGGACGACCTCCTTTCTTTCCGCCCTTCTTTCCACCTTTCTTGCCTCCTCCTCCTCCTCCACCACCGCCGCCCTTTCGATTCGCCTTCTTTCCAAACAAGACGGAATCTGATGCTTCTGATGTTCTCGCGAGAAAGGCTCGTGGCGGAGCAAAGGCCTCGCTGGTCGAGTCCATGGTAACTACTGCCAGCAGCGTGAGCGCTGCGTATCTTGAAAGAAACACCATGCTGGTTTGATGTTGTGCTTGTTTCAATCAATCAATCGACAGAAGGTGGCGAGCCATCACCAAACGATCTTTTTCAAAGAAGAGATGAAGGGCTCAAATCCAATCCGACGCCGGACGTTCAGGATTCCGCGACAGTAAAAAGGTACAGTAAAAATGTAGTCAGTAAGTAGAACAGCAGGATAAAGTCCCGCGAAGAATTTGCAGTACCCGATGGAAGCAGCAGCAGCAACATGAAACAGGAGCAGCAACTTCCTCCTCCACAACAACATTCAAGCTTTGTATACATGTACTACATGTATAATAACAGCGTACAGCATACTGTACAACTTTCAAACTCGCAATGTGCATCGTTGACATGACGCGGAGTGTGGTTAACAAATTGAAAAAGCAGGCGGAGACGCAAGGTGTGGACTGGTGTCTATTCTATCAATTGGTGGCGGAAACGTCCTCGAGCAGAGGTTGGGCAGATAAACCCATCATCGATGGTATCGCAGCACTGAACGAGGCCGGTTTTTACGACCAGTCAGGCATTTTGAGTTTCATGGACGACAATCCTGACTGGCAAAACACAATCCAGTTGAAAGCGGGCTTTGTTCAACTTCTTCGTGGCCTCCCAAAGCCCGTGGAACCCGTTCTGAGTTTTTCGTTCAGTATCTCTTACAAAAACAAGAAAGGAACAACTTCCGAGAAAGCGATGCAGGTGGAAGAAAAACACATGAACGTTGATTTTATTTTGTCCAAAATCCAGTCAATGTTCAATACGAAGTTGGCTCGCTTGCGTATTACAATCGATGAGAATGAGTTTACGGACGAAACGCTTCAGCAATGCATGGAGGAAGACCTCGGACGCCAGCATCAAATATCCGTTGAGAACCTGCAAAAGGGCTTTTCCTCGTTCAACAACATTGAAGAAGCATTACAGTTGGTTGGCAAAGAAGCCAAGCTGGTCAAGGATATTGAGTTTTTCACCGAACCTCATACTTTGAACGAGATGGGTGAAGAAATCGATCATGCATTCAAATGTATTGAAGTGCTTGAGCCAATTGTTTCTTTGACCGGTGCCTGTGAAGCAACGAAGCGTATCTTTATCGATCCAATTCTTGTTGCTGCTGCACGGATTGTCAAAGATGTTGAAATGGATGTAGAACGCGAGATCGAGAGCCCGGATGCTAACGGGCCAGTTGATTACATTTTCAAGCATGATGGCCGGACTATTTGTGTTACAGAAGGAAAGTACGAAAAGCAGGACAGCGGGGTAAGCCAGAATCTTGCTCAGCTCACTGCTGTTCGTGAGATGAGTAAAAAACGAAAGTTCGACGAAATCAGTGAAGAGGACGATGACGTTCCCCTTTATGGGATCGCAACAACATACATAGAGTGGCAGTTTCTTGTGCTAAGTGGCGAAACTGTTCGCATCAGCAAACGATATCCATGCGTTGGCTCGGAGAAGGACTCTCTTTCGAAAATGATTTCCATGGTGGCTGCTGTGCTGCGAGAGGGGGAAATGGTGGCTGCACAAGGATAAGAGGGTGACTGGTTCCTACATTATCGGTGAGGGTGCCTTTTACTACGCCATGGAAGACCCCCTGGCCGACGACGGCCCGTCTGAGCTAAACATAAAACAGCTGGTGGGGTGGCTCTCCAGTTTGTTTGCGACGCGGGGCGGGCTTTGAGCATGTCATTGGTCTGCTGCTGCTGCTGCTGCTGTCG
>JAVCKV010103611.1:0-20226 GCA_032274145.1 Herpochondria borealis | reverse complement strand
ACCAACAACAGTAGTATTGGCCACTTTACATTCTGGATAGAAGTTCGCAATAAACCTTTTCGCAATCACATCATACACATTAGCAAGTCCACCATCAAGATGTGACTCTTTTCCAGTAGGGATGATAGCATGGTGATCCGTGATTTTCTTATCGTCGAATACTCTTTTGGTCTTTTTTATCGGAGCTGATAATACGGTCTGAGTATATTGACTGTATGATTTCATTCCTTGCATTATCCCTTTGATCTTGGGGTGTTGATCTGTAGGCAAATAAGTAGTATCCACTCTTGGGTATGTGACAACTTTCATCTCATAGAGTTTCTGAACTAGTTTGAGCGTTTGATCCGCACTATAGCTATATCTTTTGTTACAGAATACTTGTAGGCTTGTTAAGTCAAATAATCTTGGAGCATATTCTTTACCCTCTTTTCTATCTGCGGAGACGATCTCAAATGGCGCATCTTTTATCTTAGTTAATATTGCATTCCCGTCCTCTATTTTCTCGAACCTTCCTTTTATTCTATTGAATGCTGTGTCTCTATATGTCGTCTGTAATTCCCAGAATGGCTTAGAAACAAAATTATTGATTTCATGGTGTCGCTCTACGATCATAGCTAGGGTAGGAGTCTGCACTCTACCAATTGACAGCACTTGTTTGTATCCTCCATACTTCAGAGTATAAAGCCTAGTCGCGTTCATACCTAATAGCCAATCCCCTATTGCTCTAGCACTACCAGCATAATACAATTTATCAAAATCACTTCCTGGTTTTAACTTTCCGAATCCTTCTCTGATTGCCTCATTTGTAAGAGAGGAAATCCATAGTCTTTGGACTGGACCTTTGTATTTTGCTTGGTTAATAACCCATCTTTGAATGAGTTCTCCTTCTATTCCTGCATCACCGCAGTTTATGACAACAGAAGCTGATTTGAATAGGCCCTTTATAATCTTAAATTGTTTCTTTACACCCGAATCATTTATCAATCGAGTCTCAAACTTTTTAGGTAACATTGGTAGAGAGTTCAGATCCCACCGCTTCCAGCTTGGTTTATATTCATCTGGTGAATAAAGAGAGCAAAAATGACCAAAAGTCCATGTTACCGCATATCCATTGCCCTCGAAGTAACCATCTCTTCTTGATTTGGCTCCGATGACAGCAGCTATTTCTCTAGCTACAGATGGTTTTTCAGCGATACAGACTTTCATATGGTTAAAATTTTATTTCCAATAAGATCGACCATTTATTTTTAATCGTGTTTTACATATTTGATGGTTTTCCCGCATTTGATGGTTTTCCTGCATTTCTTTTTGACTGTTTTTCCGCATTTCTTTTTGACTGTTTTCCCGCATTTCTTTGAAATGCTACAAAAGCCAGTCAACAAATGCTACAAAAGCCATCCAGTCAATAAATTCTACAAAAGCCGATCAATTTCTTCATTTTTTTTTTAATAGTCACGATTCTATCATCCTCTGGGATCTTTCTAGCTTGTCAATCTGCATCTTAATAAAAACTTAAGGCAGTAAAACGTACTTCAACGTTCTTAATTATTTTTTCCTTACTGTCTCCGAAGCTCATTTAACTGTGCTACAGAAGGTAAAATTACATTTTTTTTGATGTTTGTCATACAACTAGTTGTAATTGTATATGATGAAGCTAGTATCATTCGTCTCAGCTATGAAATAGAAAAGGGAACGCATACGAATCAAGATTGAAATAGATTTATATCACATTAATAGCACGAAACATAGAATAATTGTCACATGCATAGATGAATTTGTATCTTTTATCTAATAGATACATATAATAATAATCGAAATCTAATCTTTGCATTCAATCTATAATCTACCTACAAATGAAAAATTTACTACTATTAATATTCTTATCATTTTCTTCGATAGCAATCAATGCTCAAAATAGTCTATCGAGTAAGTTGTTGGATGGTGATGGAACACCGGTCATGTTTGCCAATGTTGTTTTGTATTCTTCTCCGGATGCCAAAATGATAAAAGTAGAATCATCAGACGATGATGGTAAATTTGCTTTTAGGAATTTGGAGGATGGATCGTATTATATAGAAGCAAGCTTTATTGGGTACACTAATTACAAGTCTGATCCAATAACAATGAAAGGAGAGGACATTGTATTGTCGGATTTCATAATGGAGACTAATTCTGTAGAGTTAGAAACAGCTGTTGTGAAGGCAAGACGTGCACTCATTGAAGTTAAGCCAGATAGAACAGTATTCAACGTAGAAGGCACGATCAATAGTGCTGGAGATGATGCATTAGGACTACTAAGAAAGGCTCCTGGAGTTCTTGTTGATAATAACAATAATGTGACTGTACTAAGTCGATCAGGTGTACTTATATATATCGACGGAAAACGATTGCCGTTGACAGGTGATGATCTTACTGCTTACTTAAGTAACTTACCCGCCGAGCAAATAGATCGAATGGACATTATCACTAATCCAGGTGCTAAATATGAAGCACAAGGAAATGCAGGGATTATTGACATAAGACTAAAAAGAGATAAAAGTCACGGTATGAATGGCTCGATCAGTGGATCATTAAGTAAAGGTAGATTCGGAAAAGGAAATATAAGCTCAGTTGGGAATTATCGAAATAAAGCATTGAATACTTTTGGAACTATAGGTTATAATGGTGGTTCAAGTTTCAATGAAATGGCATTTAGAAATAATCAGAATGGACTACTTCTTGATGAAACTAATTTCATGAAGAATGCAACTACTGGGATAAATTATAGATGGGGCACTGATTTCTTTATAGGTAAGAATCAGACGATTGGATTCTTAGTGTCGGGACAGAATCAGACAAGTGATAATGATTCTGACAATAAGATTAAGATTTCTGCCCTAAGTAATGTGAATAACATTGATAGTGTATTAATTGCAGAAAATGCATCTGATCAAACAAGAGACCAAAGTACTTATAATGTTAACTATGCATTCGATAATAAGAAACATTCGCTAAATATTGATATGGATTACGGTCGATATAGAAACGACTATGCGTATGTTCAACCCAATAGATACTATTTGGATGATGAGACTACACTTTTGACGGAAGTTTTGACGGAGTACGATACGCCGATCAATATTGATATTTATACGGGTAAGATAGATTATGAAACAGATGTATTCGGGGGTAAAATAGGCCTAGGGTCAAAGTTCAGTAAAGTATCTACAGATAATTCATTCTTGTTTTACAATATCGAAAACAGTCAAAGAGAAAGAGATGATGTAAGGTCAAACATCTTTTTATATGATGAGAATGTATATGCTGGATATGCCAATTATCAAAGAGTCATAAACACAAAGTGGAGCATGTCTGCAGGACTTAGGGTAGAGACAACAGATGCAGTAGGTGATTTGCAAGCATTTAAGGAGGAACTACAAGAAGATCCTGTAAATCTGGATTATACAAATTATTTCCCATCAGCAGGATTTACTTTCCAACAAGCACACAATAAAACTTGGTCGCTTAACTACGGTAGAAGGATCAATAGACCAGATTACAATGTCTTGAATCCATTTACTGTACAGCTGAGTGAGTTGTCATTCATGAAAGGAAATGAATCTCTCAATCCAGAAATAGTAAATAATGTAGAACTTGGCTATACACTGAATTATAGATATAATTTCAAATTAAGCTATAGTAAGACGACGAATCAGATTACAAGACTAATAGCACCGGATGATGAAGACCCTAGAGCTGGATTTATTACTTGGGCAAATCTTGCAGAACAATCTATATATGGTTTTAATGCAGCATTGCCATTTACTGTTAAGCCTTGGTGGAATGCATTTGTAAACATTAGCGGTGGTTACCTTAATAATCAAGCTGACTATGGTGATGGAGCGGTAGTTGATATTCAGGCATTTACTTATTCAATGTTTCAACAACATACATTTACCCTTCCAAAAGGATTTACGGGAGAGGTTTCTGGGTATTATTCTGGTCCTGGAGTTTGGGGTGGAGTATTTAAGTACAATGCGACATGGGCTCTTAATCTTGGTCTGCAGAAGAAGTTCTTCAATGATATGATGAACGTGAAATTAAGCGCCAATGATATTTTCTATCAATCTGGTTGGTATGGTGTATCTAACTTTGATGGACTGATTGGAGAAGGGAATGGTAACTGGGATAGCAGAAGAATCGCGGTCAGTGTAAGTTATAATTTTGGTAACAGAAATGTGAAATCAAGAAATAGAAAGACAGGCATAGAAGACGAATCTAAGAGAGTAGGATCATAGGTGGAAATTTTCATTTGAAATTTCGAGAGAATGGGAATTTGATCTAAATTAAATTCAATCAGTCATGGATTTAAATGTTCAATTATTGTTTTAATATTACTTCATTTAATCTATAACGATATCCATAGATATTAGCGGTAAGCGCGGCAAAAATAGGTGTTATAATAGGTCCAATTAATGGGATCATTAATAATATACTAGATACTGTGCCTAAGGCAAGTGTAGCTCCGAAGTGATACTTTGTCGTGATCTCACTATTTTTTATAGATAGCTTGTGGAGCTCATTGTAATTATCAAAAAATGCGTGTCCGACAAAGAATGCATAAACGAAGAACATAGCAACCTTTTTTACAACTGCTGGTATGCCAAAAATACCCAACAATATAGAGAGAAGAATCTGAACAACTAAAGCTTGCACAAATCCACGAATCAGGACTTTAATCATTCGAATTTCCGCTTTCCAGAAATTGGAGATGTTTATTGGTTGTTCTTTACCAGATAGTATTTTTATTGTCTTAACCGAAAAATAAAAAATAACTATCTCAAGAATGATAAGGAGGAGATATTTTGATCCACTTGATATTGCAGTTTGAGCATTTTCTCTTTTAGACTCGTCGCTCATTTGATCTAAAATAACACCAGCATCATTTATAGGAATGTCTACAACTGGAGAAGTTAAGTATGTTGATACATCACATATCATCCAGTAGCTGAATAGTATTGAAATCGCTATAGTTGCCAGAGCAATCCATTTATGTTTAAAAAAGCCTCTCCACAGTTTATTATTCATGAAAAAACTGTAAGTGGACATCATTACTTCTGCACAATTAGAAGCATGAGAGAAAGCATCCTTGGTGTTGAGGTTTTTTAGCATGTAGCAATATAGAAATGAATTCACGGTCTTCCAAACGTATTTTACGTCGTTTGGAGAATAACTTATGAATTATTTCATTGGTTTCAGAAGAAGTTTAGAACTTTTTACTCTTCTTCATCTTCTGGTTCCATAGTCAAATATCCTTTTTCATTTAGAATAGCAAACCATTTAATCACTTTCTTCATGTCACTAACGTAAACACGGTCTTCATCATAATCAGGTACTATGCTAGAGAAGTAATCCTCTATTTTTTCTTTACTTTCCTTAACGCCTGCAGGTGGGTTTTCAACAACCTGGTCTAACATTCTTTGGAATATTTCACTTAACTCGATCGTGTCACTCATTGTATATATCGCTACAGTTTCCATTGGCGTAAACTGATGCTTTCGCATAGAATAGAATTTAGTTTTTCCACCATCCATTCCTTGTACTAATAGTCCATTTCCTCTTGAATCCATCATTTTATGAAGTCCAGGAAGTCCACTAATTGCTAATATATCTTTAAGATTCATTTCTCTTCTTTTATTGATAAAGTTGGTTTGAATATTGAAAACGACGTTCAATAGTCAAAAGTGGCGCAAATATATAAAGTTCTTTGTAAATGTGTTTTATTGAATGCAATCGAGATATAATTATTTTACGTTGAACGGGTAATAATTAAATATCGGTATTATTATTTTTGTTGTTACGATTAACTCACATCCAATTCATCTAATTCGGTAAAACGGCCATAACCAGGAAAAGCTTTTTTCCCTTCTTCTAATGTTTTGAAAAACATCTGGTCTTGTCTCAGTTGATAATAACTTAACGCAGTGTTATAATAAGTATCTGCTTTGTGGCCATGTGTGTTAATCGAATTGTCGAAATAAATCAATGCATCATTATAATAGCCTAAATCATAACAAAGCCCTCCCATGGCGTAGGCAAGATCAAAAGTTTCACCTATGTAGAAGTACATGTTCCATACATTGTGCATCGTCTCATATATTCGAGTACGCTCATTGTGAGTAATAGAGCTTGATACTTGTTTGAGGCGTGGTAACATCTTAGCGAAGTATGTAGAATCATAAGCACTTAGGCGAAAGTGGGCAATTAATTCCTCCACATTTAGTTTTGCAACATTGGAGTAGGAAAGATTCTTTATAGTATTGAAGTCATCTGGTCCAAAATCGTTTACAAAATTTTGATATGCGCTTATGGTTTCAGAATATGAGTCACTTTGATCTAAAAACATCATGGCTCCCAATTCCAAATTAAAAGTAGAATGTGTTGGAAACATACTTTCACCACCTTTTTTATAACAGTATAGTCCAAGTGCATGATAGTTGACCCAAATAGAAAAACTGCCATGTGTGATTACTTCCGGTAAAGGTTTATTCTCAAGATCATGAGCTTGATGATATCCCTTATCTAGTGATAATAAGAAAAGTCCCTCTGTTGATAGATTTTTCACGTTGTCAATACACTGCATTGAGGTAGCTGGATAAAATAAATATGTCTGATTGATTTGATCCTTATATTCTGATAGTATTTCGTTGATGAGAGGGTTGTCATATACAGGGACGGGAATTACTCCAGTTTGAAAATCTATATCTAAGTCCTTAATTAATGCCTCTGAATCTAGATTCTCTGGATCAGTTGATGTCGATAGCGAAATGGAACAGGTAGCAATCTCTTTGTCTCGAACTAAAAATAATTCGGTTGGTAAAGAATCGAAAAAGTAATTTGCGAGTGCTATTATTGGCTGATTGAGCTCTTGCGATTTTATATGTTGGTTTGAGTATCTCAAATGCAATGCGTCTCCTTCGACGGCATCAAAATATGATACATCCAAAACTCCTTTTTTGAAATAAGACTGGAACTGAGGGTGGTCGATAAAGAAAGAAAGATTATCTTCTACTATGTCACTTAGTACATAACAATAAGGTGGAAGTTTGCTATTAGTCGCAAGAATAAGCTTGTCTAAATGTACAAGAATATGAAATGCCAACCGGCCATGCCCCGCACCAAGTTCCAAAATATAAACGGTATCAGTTGTTTTTCCTTTAGCGGATAGATCTTTTAGAAACCCAAATATAAGTTGCGCATAAGTGTTACCTACTGAGGAGGAGCTTGTTAGATTGTGAGGTACTATTTCTTCGCTAAAGGCGCGAGGTCCTTTTTTATGGTAGAAGTCTCTATTAAGTTCCCAAATTTTACTTTTTGAAAAAAGTTGATTTGATTCTATTTCATAGTGAGCATTGTCCATAGTATTAGCTTTATAAGTGGATGAATATTCATTTTCCAACTTTGCAAGCTTTAACTATCTACCGAATAGCCTTGACCGACGAAATTTTTATTATAGTCCTTTATTTTATGCATGTAGAGGTCAACTCACTACATTAAGTAGTTTTTGAATGAGCCGATATTCTAAAATATTAGAAGTTGTGACTAAAAGTAATCCAGTATTCAATGATACCAGTTCTGTCTCGAACAACATCATTAAATGGAACCAATACTTCTATTCCTGAACTCCAATTAAATCCTTCATACATATAACCTATCCCGGCTGATGGATAAAGTAAAGTTTCCCTCAAGGTCACTGTTTGAGCATATTCTAGACTCAGTACATTATATTCTGCCTGGACGTATAGTTGTTTTGTGATTTTTGCTCTAGCATAAGCAAGACCTCCGTAACTCGTAAAATGAAAGTCATCAGAACTATTTAAAATATTTATATAATCATAATACATCTTACCACCAAGTCCTGCACTAAATGTATTGTTTAGTTTATAGCCTAAGTTAGACTTAAGTGAAAGGGAGAACTGATTACCAAAGAAATTCAAATTTCCAATCTTGATCTCAGTATTTAGTTTTTCCTTTAACCCTGATGGACCATAGTCTTCATCATCATCTCTAGAACTTCTTTTTTTATCGTTTTCTTCTGTTTTTTCCTCGGTTCTTCTTTTCTTTTTTCCTCTTCTTTGCGCAGAGGCATCATCCACTAAGGAAAACATAAATACTAATAATAAAAATGGGATCAATATCTTTTTCATCTTGTCAACTTTTGTTTTTATTTGCATTTAACCATAAACTTAGCAGTTTTACATGATTATCCAATGCTTACCTATTATTTTTAATACTCTTATAACCGATTTTAAGCATATAATGATGCACTGTCTAGCTTAAATAATATATTCTTAACTCTATTTAAATTAGTTTTGATTGATGATGATGAATGGATGGAAATTAATTTTAGTGTTGTTTCAACGAATATTTGTCTTCGTGAGTCCCGAAATTAAAATTATAGTTGGCTTTTAGTTTGTTTTGACAAAACTAATGCATCACTTATTGTGCTAGTTTCAATTACAAAGTATATTTTTACGATGTGTCAATACATTTTTAGTCGATTAGTGTTGATATTATAATTTGTAATATATTTAAATCCCTGAGTTTCAATTTGTGCGTTTATGCTGCGCAAATTGTCTTCATTTACTATGTATGAAACGTATCTGATAGAGATGTTTCGGTACATAGCATTTATATTATTGTTTACTATAATTTTAAATTACCAGGATGTTTCAAAAAATCACAAAAGTATTTGGTGTCTTATTCTTAATGACACTAGCAATTAATCAAGGTATATCTCAGTCTAATTCCAATGTTGATTTGGATAAAATGTTCTTTGATTACGAAATAAAACACATTGATTCTAAATCTGCATACACAACAGCTAGGCAAGGAGATTTTTTCACAATGGAAATCCCTAAGCCAGGAGGAGGGAATTGGGTAGTGGAATTGCACGATTCTAAAATCATAAGTGATGATTATAAAAGTATACATCTTACTGATAGCGGGATAATAGAATATGCAGAATCAATGGCGATACCAACCCAAGGACATGTTGTCGGAGATCTCAGCACTTCTGTGAGTTTAACATTTAACAATGGTTTTGTATATGGCTTTATTAAAGACAAAAGCGGGTACAATTATATCGAACCATTATCATATTATAACAAAGAAGAAAGAGAAAGTAATAAATATGTTGTCTACAATTCTAAAGATATAAAACCAACAGCACCACATACTTGTGGGAATACAGAGATGCATGATAAAAGTGATCAGTTTAGAAATAATAAGAAAAAAGGAAGTGGTTCTCGAGCGGGTGACTGTTTTGATGTAGAAATTGCTATAGCAAATGACTTCACTATGTTTCAGGATCTAGGAAGTGCTTTTGCAGTAGAAGATCATGCAATTGGGGTGATGAATAACGTGCAAACCAATTATGATGATGAATTTGGGGATGAATTGAACTATGTAATTGTTACTCAATTCACTGTTACATCTGAATCTGAAGACCCATGGACTGATTCAGTTAATGGTAGTTTACTTTTGAATGATTTTAGAACTTGGGGGAACAATGGTAATTTTGGGGTTGCATTTGATGTAGCATCACTGTGGACTAATAGAAACTTTTTTGCTACTGATAGTAACGGAGTTGATCAATTTGGTGTTATTGGACTAGCTTTTGTAGGTGTAATATGTACAAACTCCAGATATAACCTTTTAGAAAATTTCACAAATAATGCAGAATTGAAAAGGGTACTGGTATCTCATGAATTAGGTCATAATTGGGGTTCATTCCATGATGCAGGAGGAAGTGGTTTTATCATGGCGCCGTCGGTTAGTAATTCAACTACATGGTCGTCACAATCTATAACTGCGATCGACAATCACGTTGCATCTAGAACATGCCTAGATGATTGTGCAGGCGGAGGAAGTGGAGCTCCAACAGCCGACTTTGAGTTTACAGTAATTGAAGATTGTACAATTGGGGAGGTAATATTTACTAGCAATAGTACAGGGTCTAATCTTGATTTCGATTGGAGTTTCCCTGGTGGAATTCCTTCAACAAGTACACAAGAAAATCCATCTGTCCAGTATCCCGATGGTGGGACATTCGGTGCTACGCTCACTGTTACAAATGCAAATGGTTCAGACGAACAGACTCAAAATAGTATATTCACAATAACTCAAAGTCCAATAGTTAGCTATAGTTATGCTATTGATGGTACAATAACTAGCTTTTTTAATTTCACATTAAATGCTGACTCCTATTTTTGGGATTTTGGAGACGGACAGTTTTCTATAGAAAGTGATCCGGTTCACGATTATATTGAAGATGGAGTATATACAGTGATTCTTACTGCGACGAGTGTGTGCGGAGATATTTCAAAAGAAGAAATTATTGTTATTGCTAATCCACCAGAAGCGAATTTTAGTACAGATGTAGATGAAGGTTGTGCTTCATTGACGGTTCAGTATACTTCCAATTCTTCAAATAATACAGATGATTTTGTGTGGACATTCGAAGGTGGAACTCCAGCTTCGTCTACCGCAGAAAATCCATTAGTAATTTATGATGAAGCTGGTGAATGGGATGTTACATTAACTGTAATTAACGAAACAGGAGAAGATGTTCTTCAAGTGTTAGAATATGTTACTGTCATTGGACAACCAATAAGTGACTTTATTTATGATTTGAATGGTAATGAAGCGACTTTTTCTAATTTAAGCAGTTTTGGAGAAACTTATATATGGACATTTGGAGACGGAAATTCAAGTACAGAAGAAGCTCCTACACATGCATATACAGAGGACGGGACATATACAGTAATGTTGACTGTAGAAAATGAATGTGGAAGTAATACAGCTTCTTCAGAAATCACAATTTCTTTATCACCTATACCTTCATTTAGTATCTCTGGAGACTCTGAAGGTTGTGCTCCAATGACTGTAAATTATGAAAGCACATCAAGCAACAGTCCTGATACTTATGCGTGGGAATTTGAAGGGGGCTCACCATCAACCTCGATGGAAGCTAATCCTGAGGTTTCATATACGACATCAGGGTTATACGATGTTACTCTAACTGTAACTAATATGAATGGGTCAAACTCAGAAACCTTCACAGATTATATTACAATAAATGATGTGCCATCTACTGACTTCAGTGCTGATGAAAATGGGCTTGTTGTCACATTTACGAATCAATCGACTGGAGCGACAACGTATGATTGGTCATTTGGAGATGGAAACTTTAGTACAGTGGCTAATCCTATATACACATATCAAGAGGAAGGCATATATACAGTTACTTTAGAAACAACAAATGAATGTGGTTCAACATCAGAAAGTATCACGATCAATAATTATACACCAGTATCTGCATCTTTTACAAGTGCAGTAACTAGCGGGTGCGCAGATCTAGAAGTAGAATTCACAGATCAATCAAGCTCAAATGTAACAGAATGGTTATGGACTTTCGAAGGAGGAACTCCTGCAACAAGTACAATGCAGAATCCTACAGTATCTTATACTACTGCAGGACAATTTGATGTAGTACTTGCTGTGAGTCATCCTGAAAGTGATGAGACAATAACACTTACAGACTATATCGCAGTATCGGATGTGCCCACCTCTTCTTTCGAGTATTTCGATGATTTATTTGTAGTAGAATTTACAAATACAACAATCGAGGGAGAGTCATATAGTTGGGACTTCGGTGACGGGACTACGAATAGCGATGAGAGCCCATCTCATACGTATACTGAGGAAGGGACATATGTAGTAGTATTAATGGCAACTAATGAATGTGGAACAACAACTTCAAGTCAAACTGTAGAAATTAATGCATTGCCAACAGCCGCATTTAGTTCAAATAATGCAACAGGGTGTGGTCCATTGACAGTAGAGTTTAATAATGCATCTTCATCAAATGCTACAGAGTGGTCATGGATTTTTGAAGGGGGATCTCCTGCTATGTCTAATGATGAGAATCCTACTGTTACATATTCAACTTCAGGTTCTTATTCAGTTGTACTGACGGTAACTTCACCAGCGGGAATGGATGTAAGCACGGTTGATAATTTTGTAGTTGTATTATCTAAGCCAATTGCTGTCATCGATGCTTTAGTATCTGGGAATATGGTCAAAGCCAGTAATCTTGGTGCTGGAGCGGATAAGCTTACATGGACAGTTGGAGGTGAGATATTTGATACTGAGACACTAGAATATACTTTTAACGAGAATGGAATATATACTATCGAACTTACTACTGAGAATGAATGCGGGACAACAACTACGTCAACTGATGTAACTATCGATGTATTCCCAGAAGCGAGTTTGGGCAGTAATTTTCCAATAATTGCTTGTGTTGGAGAGGCTATTACATTAATGGATAATAGTACAAATGCAACTTCAAAAGAATGGACATTGCCGAATGGAAATCCTGAGACATCTTCTGAAGTCAATCCTGTGGTAATCTATGATGCCGCTGGTACGTATGATATTACACTTGTAGTGTCGAATATATACGGTACATCGACAGAGACATTGACAGATGCAATCACAATAATAGATGCACCAATAATTTCTTTCGACGGAGCTCAAGATGGAAATACAGTAGTATTCACGTCTCTTTCGTCAGGTGTTACTACTTACAGTTGGGATTTCGGTGACGGAAAAACAAGTGATGAAATGAATCCAACACATGTCTACGAGACGAATGGAACATATGATGTTGTTTTGACTGTTTCAAATCAATGTGGAGAAACAGAAGTCTCTTTCACTTATACTGTAAATGTAAGTGCTGTAACGGAAGCTGACTTTGGTAATATGAAAGTATATCCAAATCCTGCATCTGATTATATCACAATAAGTATCGACAATACTCTTGGAGATGATATCAACCTAAGTATAATAGATGTACAAGGAAAAATCATAGTCACTGAAAAGATAAATACAGCAACCCATACAATCAATACGGCTAACTTGTTGAACGGAACTTACATGCTCCGATTGAGTTCAAACGAAGCTTCATTCCTTAAGAAAATAGTGATACTGAAATAAGCAATAACTATCTTAGTGAGTATAAAATATATGAGCCTTGTCAATTTGATTTGACAAGGCTCATTTTTGTTTGATGTAAATTAGAAATCCACCTCCTTTGGAGGTGGTCATGGACTTGTTAGCTTTGCATAAAAAGCATCATGGGGAAATATAAAAAGTTATCGCATGTAATATATTATCATGTTTATCATATAGTTTGGACTCCAAAATACAGATACAAAGTACTGAAAGGTCCATTGAAAGACTTTGTAGAAAGGGAGTTGCGTCAGTTGTGTGAATAGAAGCGATTAGAAATTATGGAGTTAAACATACAGTCCGATCACATACATATAGTTTTAAGTATACCACCCAAGCTTTCAATATCAAAAGTGATGGGTATTTTAAAAGGAAAATTAGCAATAAAAATATTCAAAAGTTTTGAAGGATTGCGAACGAAACCATACTGGGGTAATCATTTTTGGTCACGTGGATATTTTTCATCAACCGTTGGGTTGGATGAGGTTAAAATTAGAAAATATGTAAAGTATCAAGAAAAACAAGAAAGGCTTGATGATTATAACCAGCGAAGGTTTGATTTTTAGGGCCCCTATGGGGCTAGACCTAAAGCCACCTTCTTAGAAGGTGGTTGTTTATTTATTATTTGGAGAATATACTATTGAAAATCTGATTATTTGAAATAAATCCACTAGCTCCTAGCTATAAAATATAGTATTAAAATCGCCAGAAAAACAACTGAAATTATTAGGCCTACAATATCGGTCGTTGAGAATTGGTTTCCAACTTTATTTTTCATTTTTCTTTTCCTCATTTTAGCAAGTTTTTGGGGATCTCTAAGGAGTAGAGAGATTTCGTTTGCTGTGTGTAAGTGTTTTTTTTCATCATAAAACTGGCTTGCTATAAGTGAGGCATCTCTTAATACTAACAGGCTATCTATTGGGTATTTTTGCCATTTGTCTTCTCTGAATTTACTCAATTTAATAATGAAATCTTGACACCACATTGCATA
Source organism: Herpochondria borealis (assembly GCA_032274145.1). Classification (NCBI taxonomy): domain Eukaryota; phylum Rhodophyta; class Florideophyceae; order Ceramiales; family Ceramiaceae; genus Herpochondria; species Herpochondria borealis. Next base: position 6,179 of record JAVCKV010103611.1, on the reverse strand, counting down.
TTCGTAGGCAAGGAAATGAAACTGGTCAGGTAGAAGGAGAAATAGTTCTATAAATCGAACATCAACCATTGATCGTATTTCTGGCTCTAAGTAGAGTGTAACATTGTCTCGAAAAGGATTGTCATATCTATTTTTCATGGACTCTAATTCAATCCGGAGATATCTGACAGCTTCACTATATGCTCTATTTTCATACTCTTTAGGAAGCGCTGAAGTTATATTTCTGCACATTGCAAGTTTGTCTTTACGATCTTCAGTCGATACTGTAATCAATTCGGATATGATAAGAGATGTTTTGAGAAGTAACCTATCTCGTTGGGCTGTATTATCCTTGATGTGTTGGAGTAGATACTTATCATGGGCTTTTAGGTAATTGAAATCTCCATTCTCTAAAAACCTTGTAAGTAAATTATCATAATACTCCTTTATTCGAAACTCGAAATTCGTTTGGAGTTCTTCAAAAATAAGCAACACTGCATTTTTGTCTAACTGATGTTTATTAAAAGTTACTACCGTTTCATTGGTCAATTGATACTCTAACAAAAACTCACGTTTGAGATTTTTAATATTACTCTCTGTAATATTATTGATTTGTTCTGGCGTGAAAATTCGAAAAGGATCTCTTGATTTCATATTATTTTAGTCCCGTTCCATCACTACGAAATGTATCAGTATCACTGTTTTTTTCTTTATCCATCATTTCTATCAGTTGAGATACAATGAAGTAGAGACCATTGTAGTTTTCCCTAGCGATCTCCATTTCTCCATCCGAAATGAGCTTGCTTGCTTTGGTTTGATTCTTAAATTTTTGATATTGAATGGCTCTGAATGCCATTAAAATATCATCAGAAGTTATAGGAGTACTGTCTCTATTATATATTTTGGTTGCAATGTTTTTGAGCTGTTCTATCTTTGATTTTATCATTGTGATATTACCTTCATTCAAGAAGAATTTTTCTTCTGATATTAGATTTTGGAAATCAATAGAATCAGATTCAGTTGACTTGGCAGCTAATAAAGAATTAGTAGTATTGATTTTTTGTTCATAATATAGTTCTATAGTTTTTGTTAAGAATGAACGGCTATAGAATGTATGAATTTTTGCGCCTAATTTACGTTTTCGAATATCTATTTTGTACTTCGTGTCCGATATGTCATCATGTTCTAACTCTCCAATTTCTTCTTCAAGGTTTATGACGTCGAATAAAATATTCTTTACCTCTTCTGCTTTTTCATAATTGGCATCTAATTCATAGTCTTTTTGTTTCGCCAATAAGTTGTCTTTGAAGTATTTAGTTTCTCGGAGTAGTTCTGATTCTGATACATGATGTTCAGTTGGGCTGAATGTATCATTGAATTCTTGATCTGTTAGTGATAGATATGCTGCTACTTTAATATCTCTTGATTCTGTAATCTCAAATGTGAGTTCAACATCAGAGCCTTTGATAAGGTCTCGTTCCAGCTTTGATCCTGATATCTCGATAAGTCCTATCAGTTTATTTGCGGAAGGAAGCGTATCTATAGATCCTTCTACTACTTTTATTATAAGACGATCATTACTGTTTCTAGGTATAGTTTTAGAAATCTGTTTTGTTATTGTTTTTTTGAGTGGGAGTATATCATTCTTCTTGAAAATTGGTTCTAGGTATGTTGTGTTTTCATCTACAGCGTCTACAACTAAGCATATATTATCAGGTAGCGGCTGTCCATCGATTCCAAATTTCCCATGAGTAATACCTATGGTTTCTTTATATAACTTATCTCCAGCTGAATTATATACTGTTAGAACGTACGTGTTGTACACTTGGGCGGCAACGGACAAGTAATTTTTAGTTTTATCTTCAAGTGGTAATAATCCTGAGTCATATCCACCATCTTTTCGAATAATTCTATACTTATAGCCTTCCTCTATATATTCAGCTCTGCATAATACTGGAGTAGTATCTGTCTGGACTACTCTGTCATATGCAAGGCGTATTTTTAATTTAGATTTGATCGTATCAGATGAAGTCGTTGTTTTTACGTTTTGAGTAGATTTTAGTTTCGTTCCAGCGAAATATGCTGCACCTACTACCACAGCTGTGGTAGGATCCATCGATGAGTCAATAGTCAGACCTAGTTCATCATGTAGTATTTGCTTTACGTATGGAATATAAGTTGTGCCACCAATTAGTAAAACGCAATTAAGGTCCTTTGCAGTCAATTGGTTTCGTAGCATGACTTCCTTTATCATCAATACGGTACGATCTATATCGGGTTTGATTATGGATTCGAATGTAGATTTGTCTAGTTCTAAATATATATCAATACTATTGCCAGTATCATCTACTACCTCAAATTCAAGTTCAGAAATATCACTATTAGATAATTCAATTTTGGCTTCTTCTGCGATGTACAATAGTTTGTTGTAGAGTCTATTATGTTTACCTGAAGTCTTTTTTAATTCTGCTTCCAAGTTGTTAAATACGCCAAGATTATTCATGGCTGGAATGATGTACTTATCAATGATTGCACGATCAAAATCAGTTCCACCTAAATAGTTGTCACCTTCATGGTCAATGATTTTCATTTCACCATCTGCAATAGAAGTGAGTGCCACATCGAATGTGCCTCCTCCAAAATCATACACTAACCACTTACCGTCAGCGAGATTATTAGCTGATTTATTAGCAAATGCTAGAGATGCAGCTATAGGTTCTTGCAATAATATAACTTCACTAAATCCAGCTTGGTATCCAGCTTTTTTTGTTGCATTACTTTGCATTGTGTCAAATGCCGCTGGGATTGTTATTACTACCGAGTCAGGGTTGTCACCTGAATGAATAAAATTTTTGAGCTCTTTGATAATGATAGCGGATAGCTCTACGGGACTAATGAAACCGTCGGTAGCTTCTAGAAAATACTTGTCAGAAGTACCCATTTTTCGTTTGAAAGTACCAAATACTGAATTAGGGGTGCGTTTTAGCAACTCTCTAGCTTTGTCACCTACAATGATTCGATCACCTTTATAAGCAACTACAGAGGCTAAAGATTGTTTTAAATTTGACGGATTTTTGAATACTTCCACCTCTCCATCCGTATATATAGCTATAGCAGAATTGGTTGTCCCAAGGTCAATTCCATAATTTATTGTTTCGCTCATAATATTTGTATCAAGCTAGAATGTTATAATTCAAAGTCTTATTTGGAACCCTTTCCTTCAACGATTACTATTCCTCTTTGAAGTATGGTGTTATTAGAATCTGATCTATAATATATGATTGGCTTTATTACTTCCACTATTTCGAGGTCAATAGTGGATGCTCCAGAAATACTAGCTTCACAATCTGTTCGAGTTGCATCATAGCGTTCATTTATTGGATTGTGAATGTGAAGTCCTAGCTCTTGAAAATAAACTTTTGTTCTATCGAAATTACGTTTTATGATATCATATTCCTCCAAACTATATGTTTTCGATTCTATGCTATGCACCTGATTGATGATTTTACATAGTATGGTTTGTTCACCTGTCATTGGTCTATTTTATTAATATCTCACTGGTCATTTTAATATTTAAACACTCTTCATAGATATGTTTAGGACTGTAAAATAGCGAACTCATTGAGAATATTATGAATACTGTAGCGAAAAAAATCAATATGATAAGTTGAACTCTAATTTTGAATTGGAACAACGATAGACAAAGTCGCTTACAATTCATTGAAAGCCGAAAAGAAATTTGCGCCGCAAATTAAACTACTTTTTTATACTGAATTAAACCCTTCCTATTTCGTCACCCAATTAAACGCATTCACAAATGCCTCAGCCCAAGGACTAACCTCATCTTCTCGGCCTTCTGGATAATCTGCCCAATTCCATTGATAGAATGAACGTTCGATATGCGGCATAGTCACAAGATGTCTACCATCATTACTTACCAACATTGCAGTATTATAATCACTGCCATTAGGATTAGATGGGTATTCAGCATAGCCATACTTTCCAACGATATTATAATCAGTTTCCTGCATTGGAAGGTTGAATTTACCTTCACCATGACTGATCCATACTCCGAGTGTGCTTCCTGCAAGATTTGACATCATTATAGAATTGTTCTCTTCTATTGTTACAGATGTGAATGAACTTTCGTGCTTATGACTTTCATTATAAGTCATCTTAGATAGTTGCTTGTGGTTAGGATTTATTAAGTCAAGTTCTAAGAATAATTGACATCCATTGCAGATTCCTATAGATAGTGTGTCGGGTCTTGCAAAGAAGTTATCCAACGCAGATTTTGCTTTCTCATTATACTTGAATGCGCCAGCCCATCCTTTAGCCGATCCAAGTACATCACTGTTAGAGAATCCACCTACAGCTCCTAAGAATTGGATGTCATCAAGTGTCTCTCTTCCTGATATAAGATCAGTCATGTGTACGTCTCTCACATCAAATCCAGCACGATACATGGCATTGGCCATCTCTCTTTCTGAATTACTTCCTTTTTCTCTTATGATTGCAGCTTTTGGTCTTGGTTTTGATGCGTCAATACTCGGTGCCTTTCCAGTGAAATCTGTTGGGAAAGCATACTTAAGCGGCTGATTCTTATAGTTGTCAAAACGATCTTTAGCTAAGCCGTTTGCCGTTTGTTTTTGGTCCAATAAGTATGAAGTCTCATACCAAATATCTCTCATCTCATTGATGTCAAATATCTCAGTCGTTTCTTCAAACTTAATGGTTAATTTTTCATCCTGAGTTACAGATCCTAATTTTATAAAATCAACTTCTGCTTTATCTAAATATCCTTCTAGTCTATTGTCTGTAGCTTGGATTAGGATACCGCAATTTTCACTAAATAGTATTTTTACAAGCTCTCCATCAAAATCAGAAAGGTCAATGTTTGCTCCAATATTTCTATCTGCAAAACATAGTTCTAAGAGGGTAGTCAGCATACCACCTGCAGAAATATCATGTCCGGCTGCGATCATTCCTTCTCGGATAGCTTCTTGTATCCCATGGAATGCATTTGAAAATACTTCCACACTATTGATCGTAGGAGCTTGTGTTCCTACTTTATTCATTGTTTGAGCTAGAGAAGATCCTCCTAACTTAAATTCATCTGCTGAGAAATCGATATAATATATGTCTCCGCCATTCTTTTTTAGAACAGGTTCTATCACTTTTGTGAAGTCGTCACAGTGTCCTACAGAAGAGATGATTACTGTACCTGGCGCTAATACTGTCATGTCCTTATACTTCTGTGCCATCGACATAGAGTCCTTTCCAGTAGGGATGTTCACACCCAAGCCAATAGCGAATTCTGATACTGCTTGCACGGCTTCATATAATCGAGCATCTTCCCCTGGGTTTTTACAAGGCCACATCCAATTGGCAGATAACGATACCGATTTAAGTCCTTTTTCTAATGGAGCCCAAATCAGATTGGTTAATGATTCACCAATTGCATTTCTTGATCCTGCAGTCGCACTGATCAATCCACTCACTGGAGAATGTCCCATCGAAGTAGCAATACCAGAAGTACCACTAAAATCAAGTGCCATCACACCACAATTATTCAACGGAATTTGAAGTGGTCCTACACATTGCTGTACAGCTACTTTTCCACCTACACAACGATCGACCTTGTTAGTCAACCAATCTTTACACGCTACAGCTTCTAATCTGAGAACATCTCTGATATAGTCTTGTACTTTATTATTGTCAAATGTGATTGCAGCGAAGTCACGTTGTCGCTTATTGTCAGTCATGATCGTCTTCGGAGAAGAACCAAACATATCAGACAAAGCTAAATCCATTGGTTTCTCACCATCTTCAGAAGACTCAAATGTGAATCTATCGTCGTTGGTTACTTCACCGACAGTATACATAGGAGATCGCTCCCTGTCTGCTACTTTTTTAAGTAATTCTATATCCTTTTGGCCAATGACGAGTCCCATTCTTTCTTGAGATTCGTTACCGATTATTTCTTTTGCAGATAGGGTAGGGTCACCGATTGGTAGCTTCTCCAGATCTATTTTTCCTCCCGTATCCTCTACCAATTCTGATAGACAATTTAAGTGTCCTCCCGCTCCATGATCATGGATTGATACGATCGGATTGATATCGTTTTCTACCATTCCTCTTACGGTATTGGCAGCTCTTTTTTGCATCTCAGGATTAGATCTTTGTACGGCATTGAGTTC
>JAVCKV010103500.1:0-20229 GCA_032274145.1 Herpochondria borealis | reverse complement strand
GGGATGTTGTTTTTGTTTACTAGGCCTCTCTTCATCATATTATACGATGCTGTCAACTCTCCTCAGGATGGCGAGAGGAGCCCAGCAGCTCAGATTATTCTGATGGAGTTGTACTACATGCTAGTCTGTGTGTGCGTCTTTCATTCCTTCCTTCCTACGAACTCTTTGTTGCGCCGAGGGCGAGTTTTGGTAGCTACTTTGGATATGCCCACTCCCCAAGGCATTCGTGGACGATGCCTGGATCAATCGCAGGGCATGACATTGTGTTTGACGACTTGAGGCTCTAGCTAGGCGACATTCGTATCGGTTGGGCCCTGCATCCTGGTAATGGCTGTACTTGCGATACAATTCTCAACAGTCGCGAGAGCGTTCCTTGGATAGTCTACCATGGTGGAACAATCATTAGAACAAATCCGTCAGAGAGTTCCGACTCAAACCTATCTGCATAGACAATACGTGAATGCTACTACAATGGTAACCTCCTGTCTCATCGCCGACATTTGTGTACGAAATCCAGCAAATAGCGGCAGATGGATGGCTTCGCCTTGGTGCCCATCCCTTGTACTCATCCTATACGTGATATTATAGGTTGGACCTACATATGTGGTACAAATGGTTCTCTCATCTTCGTCTCTCCCACCTGGTCAACATCCTCCTCTATCATCATCGTTTTCAATCTTTTGTGCGCTTCCATCTTGACCTTCTTGTTCGTCATCATTTTCACCGTTTTCTTCGTCAGACTGCAATCCATCTTTCAAATAGTATTGCCTTCTTCCGTGTCGACGGCTGGTGGTGACCTTCCTTCAATGTCCTCTGGAAGAATTGCAGCCGCCACCATGATTCGCACCTCTCTGATTTGTTGCTGCGACTTTTGCCATGCAACCACTCCGAGACCAGCCAAGAGCAGGATGAGGCCCACCATTCCTGCCATCACTCCGGCAAACAATGGGACAGAAACGTTGTCCGCAGATTTTAAAGTAGGAGTAGTAGTAGGAGCAAAAGTAGGGCGCAGGGACGAGGATGAAGGAGTAGAACTTGGCGGCGGCGATGAATTTTCAGCTTTGTTAAACTCGAAAACACAGTCATACGCACTCATGGTGTTGTTTATTCCAGTGAGGCATTGTCGACACACTGGTGGCTCTGTACCCAAGGCAAATCCAGCACATACTGCAGAAAATACGTTTGGAAAATCGACAGTGCCACCACCAAGAGGAACCCCGTTGATGGAGACAAACGGCACCGCTACAACACCTGCTGCTTCCTTGGCGGCTAATTCGACTTCCAATAGAGCATTGGGTACATCCTCCACGAGTGCACCACTATCCGCCATGCAATTGACAACCCGGTCGTAATTCAGCACTCCAGCAGCCATGGCATTATTCTTGACACAATCCTCATTGGCAAACAAGTCGTCGGTCTGGCATTGTTCCGCAAAGGCAATGATATAGTCCCACCACGCAAGACCGCCGTCTTGTTCTTCATAAATCTTCCAAATACACAAACAACGGAGGGATTCTCGTACCAGATCAGCTCCGGAAATGCCTGCACTGAGGTCATTGTCTGGATCTTCTGCACAGTACCGACCATTATTGGTACAGAGATTGAAACATACAGTTTGATTGCTGTTTGCATCTCCTCGACAGCCACTCTGAATGCCATCAAACAAGCGCATGCGAGGAGTCAAGAATGCATTATGACCCTCCCAAGCCACAGCAGCAGTTCGCAGCTGCCGAATCAAGTCACGAGTCAATGATGTAGTTATCGGAGTCATCCAAAACTCATAGTCGACACGGTCACTAGCCCCCGCCGATAGTTCTACTTGAACTGCTGTTGCTGCTGCTGCTGTAGTGCTGCTGTTGGCTTGAAGAAGAAGAAGCAGTGCCTTGATTGGATCGGCATCTTGCTTAAACATGAGGACCGAGGGAATGCGAATATCAGAGCCTGTTCCATCGTCTGCCAGAACTGGCGCAATTGCCTCACACGTATCTTGAAAGTTACAGACATCTCTAGCGGAACAGAGACAGGTATTATCAGCGATAATGACAGCAGAAGCACCAGCTAGTTGTGCATGACGCACTTTGGTGACGAACGTACACGAGCCGCGATTTACCATGAGAATGAAAGGACCTGTTGGCTGCGACGGATAAAAGACTGGAGTGCTGTTTTTGTCGGCTGACTCGCAGAGATCTGAATCGACATGGTAGAGCAGTGCAGAAATGTTGTAAGGAGCAGGTGGTCCGAAAAGAGCCCGCAGGTGATTGTAATCACTTGCCAATGATTGGGGTTCCTGTGGTGGTGGTAAGCATAGTGAGAGACACACGTAAGTACATAGTAGTCAAACTTGATTCGACCAAACGATCAAGAATTCATGCTTCGCTCCCCTCTAGAGGTCTGACAAAACGCTTCGATTACTCACAATAACTTGTAAGCTGGAGGATCTCGAGAATGCCATGCTATTATCTGATGGGTGAAAGCGTTATATGGTGGTGCAATGTTTATGGAAGTTGATTCTGTCGATCTCGTCCATGATGGTTCGATGCAGTGCCGTGGTCACGACATGGCGTGATGACCCCATCAATCCAAGAACCATCATGGGATGAAAGAAGGAAATAAAAGTGACGTGCGACCACGCAAAATCTACCTCTTCTCCCTCTAGACACGACTAAAATCTGAAAATTTGCAGCCGCGGCGCACCATGAATGTGGCTTGCACGACGGCGCAGTGCTTTGTCGAGTAGAACCAATAGAGTAAGTCAAACATCTAAGATGGCTAGTACATCATAACTATCGCCACGCCGTGGGGCTCACAACTCTTTCATCGGCTATACCTCCGGCAAGAAAATCTTCTCCACCGCTGCCGGACTGAGAAATCCCAATATCTCGTACGCAACTTCGTGCACAGGAAGCTTTCGCACCAACAAAAGCGCCTTCATACCAATTGCGTGCTGATGTTGACTTAGACGGGGATTCAGCCGCACTAGTTCACTGCCTTGTGTGTACTTCTTGCAAGTCGTCGTCGCCTGTTGGGCACACACGGCGAGTGACCACTTATCATAAGACTCGATTAGTTCTTTTTGTCGGGACTCTCGAAGCATATCTACTGCCCCCTGCCTACCGTTAGGTTTGATATACCGATCTGCATTATTGGCCAGGAGCAGTTTGATAACGTCAATACTTGGTGGGAAACGACATACGTCAGTTAATGGTGTCTCCCCGTGTGCTTTCTCGTTGACATTTGCTCCATGATTCAGCAGCACTTGGACCAACTGAGTTTTTCCAGCGCGGCATGTGAAATGTAAGGCAGTATCGTCGACACCAGGCATCAACAGTACTTTGACATTTACATTCGCTTCATTCGCCAAGAGTAACTCCACAAGCTGTACGTTACATTCTTTACCATGATGGCAAGCCTCGTACAATGGAGTCCTACCATGGCAGTCGACAGAATGGACATTCGCCTTCTTTTCTTCAATGAGGTACTTTGCAATCTGGAGTTCCCCATGCGCGCATGCGTGATGAAGTGGAGTCCGTCGATGATAGACATCACTGAGTCTGTCTACATTGACGCCTTCCCTTCCTTCGAGTAGCTGACGGACAGTTTGTAAGTCGCCAACGATGATGGCATTGAATAGCAAACAAGTGCTCGTCATGGTGATGGACCTGCAGACACGCGTAGGACCCGAGCTTTAATGAGAAGTGATGATGTTCTTAGGCGAGTGTGGCACACGAAAACATGATTTTCGGGTGAAGTCTGCAGGCAAGGATTTGCAAAAGTGACGGTATAAGGCACCAAAAGCTCGCAGTACGGAGAAACAATACCGATATCCTAGCCTGTGACTCAAACATGAGCAGCAGCTCCAACAGACCGACTCAATGATTCATCACATTATACATGTATCGGACCTCTTGGATGAAAGTAGCATTCAGTTCACCTTGAACTCAGCTCACCACGCAAGCATCACATTGTACGCATACCTCCTCGCGAAACGTACTTTAGATTATCTTCATGACGGAAACTTCGGCACAGTAGTGATCTTGGTTGTTGACTTGGATATCCAATATTCCATACCCCGCTTCCAGCAGTCGAATAAAGAGTACATCAACCTCGCGTTGACGTTTGCCCTCCACCGTTCCTGGCGGGACGACTCTCCAATGGGCTCCCTCTGTGTGCAACTCGAACATGAGTTGCACGGGCTGTAGTTTCGAGGGAAGCGATAGAATCTCATTGAACAACAGATCCCATTCACTCCCTTCAATGTCAAATTTGAAATAGGCAAATGCTGATGATGTATTATTGAGATACTTGGGAATGATTGTTGCAAGAGGCTCAAAGACCAAGGCGGCCTCTTGCGTTTGCTGTTGCTGCTCGTGATGGTGAAGTTTCATATACGTCGAATCACCAATGGCGGTTGGCCGACCAATGCACACTTTGTGAAAGGCAAATTGTTGGTTCGCCACATGAGAGGCATTCTCGGCGACTGTACAATCAAAGGCATGCACAGTGCGACACTTTTGCGAGAGCATTTGCTCAAACGTTGAATCTGTCGAAATACCTGCCGATAGTGCCTGACAGTCGTGAAAGAGACGTGGATCAAGTATGGTTTTCGTTTCCGTTCCCAGCGACATGCTGCCCTTGTCCACTAAAAAGCCCATATTGACAAAGTAGGGTTGCAAGGCAGTAATATGACGAAACATGCACCCTCGATTGTGTGACGACTTTTTAAACCATGGTTCGTGACAGTCGTCGTCTCGGTTTCGTCGTCGTCGTTGTTTCTTCACTGCTGCGGATAATGATGATGATGTTTCGTTGCTACTTCTTCGTTGTTTCCTTTTGTTGATGATTGGTCTGGCAGCCACATGGGCTTTGAGTTTTCTCAACATGATGCGTCGGTTCCTCATGATTTGCTTGCGTGTGTTGAAGGTGTACCTCCAGGGCATTAGCTGAGCACCATCTTCGGATGACGACGATGATGAATAAGGTAAGAACCATTCAATCTCCAGTGACAGAGAGAATATCACGAGACAACCAATAAAACCCAATGCAAAGTCACGGGTCGAAATTCTCATGGCTGCTGCTGTGATCGTAGCAAGAGGTAAGGGTGTAGGAGCTCCAGGAAAAAGGTAAGATGATGTGAGAGAAAGATCAGAGCGAGGATCGACAAGAAAGACCGTTTGTTCACGATCGTGACCAACTTGTTGGAAGGGTTCGTGATTCGATAACGGCCGCGCCAAAGATATTTAACCGCTGTGAAAGCCCCCCCCCCCACTTTCACGGGTGGGTATCTTTGGAATCATTCGACGAGAATTACGAGTCCTCGTAACATCAATTCGTGTGTGTTTGTTACTAATAATTCATTTTACATATCTTAGTTTTTAAAGAATCCAGAAAGAATGTTTCCACCGAATTCGACCAAGTCGCTGTTGTCATAATTGCTGTTGTCATTCTTGCCGACGCGCAGGTTCTTCCTCTGTTGTCTCCTTTTCTTTTCCCTTTGGGAAATGATCTTCGTCTTCCCGTTATTGATCTTCGCCTTCCCGATATTCTGGGTTTTCTTCCCATTGGGAGCGCTCGTCAATTTGTGACTAATGGTGTTGTGGGGCGCATTGTTCTTCCCATAGAATGTGATTTCCTCGTCACTGCTATCGCTCTCCTGCTGCGTTGATGTCTTCGTCTTTCGTCGCTGTTCCTTCTCGCTGACTTTTTTCACAATGAGTTTAGTTGAGTGGGTCTTTGTTTGCTTCTTCTTGAGAACAACAACGCTACTCTCATTCTTGACGACCACCGATTGGATGCGCTTCAATTCATTTTCAAAGTATCGTGGAAGGTCCTCAAACTGGTCAGGCTTCTTGGTGTTTTTTACAAAGAAGCGCCGATACCACTGTTGGTACAAGGCAAAATATATCTCAGGGCGATTGTTCTTCTGCTTTTCCATGTCGCGACACATAATTATGAATGCAAGCTGTTTCGCGAGAGCATTCTCCTTTTTGTTTTGGCTCAAGTATTCAGCAACTGATGCAAGGTAGAGTTCAATGTCCTGCTCGAAGAGGAGCTTACCTGCAGCAGCCTTTTTGTGAAGGTTGAGAATGACATCCTCTTGGGATTTTGTCTTGGCGAGCCACTTTCCAAAGCTCTTGTGCTTTGCAATTTTGTACCCGAGCATCAGATTTCCGGCTGTGTAAACATTGTACTGGACGGTGATAACGATATCTTGAGCCTCGTCGACATCGAGTCGTTGCGTTGGCGATGACTTAGTCTTCTTTGGCTTTGTAGATTTTAGAGCTTTAGAGGCCAACTTCTTGCGGTCAGGGTTGGGCTTGGTGAGTTCGGGGTTGAACGACATGGTGGTGGTTACGCGTACTTTGATGTGTTCTTTTAGAAGGGTGTCTGGTTTGTGTGAACATATTTAAACAGGAAGGTAAACTCTTCAATCTCAATGAAACCATGTAGATGCATCATGATGATCCACGATCAACGTGTCAAGAATGACTGCATGAGATTTCATATCGGAGTCTTTTTAGCGGCACTGCGAAGTTCTCATGATGTGTGAGTACGAGTGTACCACTGACACTGGTGTGTGGAACAACCTACATACTTGGCGTCCATGTTCCTTTGTTAAGCAAAAATCACCATGGATATTTGACAAAAGTGCCAGGTATTGACATGGTTTGGACGTTCTGTGACTGAAATTGATCGTATGAAAGACTATTGGACTGATGTTTCGTATTACACAAAGTTCAAGTTGTATTACTCCGATTGATGCATGGGTTCCACTGGCCCTATCCCCGTTTACGGCTCTTGATTTCCTCATCGTGGTGCGCACAAGGAATGGATTTCAAGCAAGAGGAACGCATCAAGGAAAAGAGACGGGAGCATCCTGCTCTTTGAGGTCTTACACCCGCAAAGGCGCCTTCGCTCCGTTCACCAAGACGGTGCCATTCCTGTGAGTGCGGCATACTGGCTTCCAATTACCAGGTACACACATTTTTTTTTCAGGAAGGCACATACGGTCTCAGGATTGGCGACCTGGGGACTCCATTTTCTTGCTCAAGTATCCCACCAGGCACCTCAGAGCTGGTTTCATGGCTTGGGAGCAAATTACAAGTGAAATAAACTCGTATGCAACCCATTTTTGACGCCTAGAACATTACTCATACTGTATTAGCTCGTACACCCAATGGCCGCTTTTCGACGAATGGAGAACGACCCGACGTCAATGGATACTGTACAGTACAGATGAGGAACCAAATTTGTTAGTTGTTTCTCAATGAATCATTGTTAGATGGTAAAATACGCTAGATTGATTTCTTTCAGTATTCTCGCGCCATCGCAACTGTCCAGCGCGCGTGCTCGTCAGAACTAGATTTCACCCATCTCCGCCTTTGAACCATACCCCAATGTCGATATAGTGCGGGTATCGCTTGAAATTTCCAGAAAGTCTGGTCTCATAATCACAGTAGCTCCCTCTGCCTTTTGTTTGCGGACTGCATGCACGACGCACTTGCACGTGCGTGACCAAACGTGCAAAGCAATGTGGCACGACTTGGTCTTGATAGCGGGTTGTTTGTTTTCCTTACGCCACTTTCGCATTGCCGTTGCAAGCTCACCACCTCGTTCTTTGAACGCATGAACCAAATCTACACTGCTGTGGATACCCATCGTAGCCAAAAAGTCAACTTGCCAGGGTCGAAGGATATTGCCAAGCGCGCAGGGATCAGATCCGTCCAAAGTGGCAGTGACGGACGCGGTATTGCCACACTTGCAAGCCATCCCAAGTTTTGGCAAATAGAACTCCGCATGAAGTGAGTTCCCAGAGAAAGGCGAGCTCTCACAGCTACAAGGATCGCTGATCTTGTCAATGTTACTGATGACAATCATGTTGCTGGAAGCATCGGCACCAGTCTGAAGGAAAAGTGGAGGCTTTCCGACCGTTCTTCCTGTTCTTTGACGCCTGTTTTGATCCATGAGTGCGTGAAGTTCCTTCATATCGGGCTTGTACTCGGAGGCGTTACCGGATACGATCGAACCACTTGCAACGCTTCGACCACCCCGACCTTTTTCGATCGCCTGGTTTGCGTAAAATAACATCTTTGCAGCCTGAATCCGAATATCTTTGTGTACCGAGCCTTTCGATTCGTCGGTTGCCACACTAGACACTTCTTCTTCCTCCTTTTGAACTGCGTCTGAGTCATTTAGTTTCGCTTCATCATATGGATATTTGCAGTCAGTTTGTTCTTGGTGCTCGAGTGCTTTCTGCTTGCTTTCTAGTTCCTCTCGCAGCTCCGTCACCAGTTCATTCTTGACATGAAGTTGGCTACGAAGTTCCTTCTTCTCCTCTTTGTGTTTCGCGACATCGCTGCGGGCTTCGTTTCTCTCTGTTGTTAGCACTTCCGCCTCATCCACCAACAAATCGAGATCACGCTCTGATTGCGCGCGCTCACGTTCTTCACGCTTGACGTCTTCCCGTAGCTGCTCAATCTCTTCTTGCAGGGCGATTTCGACACTTTTCAGTTGTGACACTTGAGCGTTGGCACAAGCTACACTAACTTCAAGTTTCTTTGCTGTAGCTTCCGCTTCAATCAATTTGCTCCGCAAAGTCTCGGATTCATCGTGGAATAGGGTTGGCGGGGCTGATTTGTTGGACAAGTCCGCCATCTCAATTGCTTGACCGGGTGCTGCCTTGACAACTCGATGGAAGGCGCTAGAAGCGGAGGGCTCGAAGCGCTTTTGTTGTCGTTGGAGTACACTCTCAGCGCGAACCATTTCATGTCGAACTAGCTTTGCTTGTTGTTCGCATTGTTTGATTTCGTTTTGTCTCGCGCTGATTTGATCCATGAGATTCTTATTTTCCATGCGAAGACTGTTGTTCTCACTTTTCAAAGACCTCGCAATTCGTTTCTCAGACTCCACAACTTCATCCGTGGTGGTTTCGAAAAACTCAGCGTCGCTATCTAGCAATGATCCCTTACTTCTTAGGCTCGTTTCTGAAATGGAATCAGACTGATCCATGAGTGAACCTTTGCTTCGAAGGCCGGCTTCCGCAGCCTCGGTTGTGAGACTTTTCTGTTTCAAAGCTTGATCGAATCGCTCGCTGTTTGTCGGACTGCCGAGTGAGCTCTGAGAGGACACGGTCAGTTCTGTTTCACCACTTGGATCCATACACAACTCTTCAAAAGTTGAATGCACTTCGTCAAGAAGACTGTGTGTGGCAGATGGTTTTGTTCCGGGTTGCTCAAGGACATTGACTCGCTTTCGCAACACTGATAGTTTGACCTTGAGAGCCTTGTTTTCTCCACGGAGTGCAGCACATTCGGCTGGGGTAAGCATTGCCTTGACGACGTTTTGTTTGACAGAGTTGGTGATTGTTCTAGAGCGCTCAGCATATCGGAGTGTGTTCATTGACTCCTCGTAGCAATCGTCAGACGGAGACACACACGCAACCACAACTGTGCAACAGTTTCCTGATTACGAAAGGACAGATGCGAATAGAGGTGAGATCATGTACTGAGCGCAAACAATATGCACAGTCTGAAGCAAACATTTTACGTACCTCCCAACGAATCACGCAATACACGTGTTAGCTTGCTGTCTCGGTAAGGTACGTGCATCTTCTTGTCCGCTAGAGCAGACACGACCTTGGCGAGAACGAATAAGTCCTTGTTGATATTGATGCTCTCTTTCTGTGCTACTCCAGTGACGCCTGATTGTTTGATGCGTTCCGAGCCCGCCAAGTCTACCAGCGTGAGTTTCGCCGTGATAATGTCGCTCGTTGGAATGACAGCGACTCTTGGCGGTGTAATGGTCACTGTGAGAGTACAAATGACATGAGACCGACTAGATCGGTCATTAAGCTTTGTGGAGGATGTTCGTCGTTTTGTGCTCGCTGCATCAATCAAGTCTCGAGCATGTTTGACCGATGTCACGACAACGGACACCAAGCCTTCAACAAAGAAACCCTCGTCACCAGAGTCACGAAGCTTGAGGGCAGATGATGCTTGGTCATTCTCGAGCATCAAGTCACGTAGCTCATCCTGATAGATTTCCATATACGTCATGGCAAGGGTCACTTCACCTTCTGACGACTCGTCGTCCTGATATTGCTTCTTCGCGGCAAACAAATCGTGCAATGCACGGGGGATAATGCCATCTTCTTCTTGCACAGTCTCGGGGGGTTCCTTGAACTCATACGTCTGCAAGAAGCTCTTGCGAGGGGGTGATGTTGCCATCTTCTTTGCCTCCTCCAAACCAGACAACGTATACGTCTTGCCCGAACCAGACTGACCATAGGCCACAATTGTAGTGTTGTAGCCGCAGAAAATGTTGCGACGAACCGCGTCCCCCACCGAACGATCGTACACTTCCTTCTGACTAGCCTGTGGACCAAAGGCAGCGTCATAGCAAAAGTTCTTCTGTGTGTTTTCCTTGCTTGCAGAAATTCCAGACGCATTGCCATACGCACCGACATCACTGTCGTCAGAAGAAATGTTGCTGATAATTGGAGTTGGCTCACTTGATGCTTGAGCCATCTTCTTGGAGGGGGTCACAAAGGGGAGATCAGGGGTTACTGCTGACTCGATAGCTAACAAATCAGACTTGTACTGGCGCTCTCCCTGAAGCAGGGGGCGGATACGAGTGACGACTCGAATGTTGGACATCTTGCCCCCTGCCGTCAACGCAGAGGGCGAAGAAGAAACAAACGACGACGACGGCAGGGAGGCAGCTCTTCTGTGGGCTGGTGTTGTCATCATCCCAACCATGCTGCTGGCTGTTTGTTGCAGACTTGGTGATCTCAAGAGGGACGACTTTGCCAAGAAGAGAACAATCACAAAAAATGATGATGGGCGAAGCAAAAAAAAAAGTGAGCTGAAAACGGTCAAGATGTCCGTTGGCGTGCCTGTTGACGAACCGTTCATACATGCCAACGGTTATTGTTAATATATAAGTATACAAAGCTACAGACTGCATATAATAGAAATGGTATGTTGGAATGTCAGAGAATCCAGGATCAAAAGGTTTTCGTGCTAGACTTTCTGAGCTTCCCCTCTCTTGGGGGTGTGTTCCTTTTGATAAACCTCACAGCACTCGACGAGCCAGACAGGGCGGTCTAGAGAGCCCTTTCGATGCTTTCTTACGCTACACTTTGTTACTAACTACATCTATTTTTAAGAGATGGCGCGGGATGCTGCTTGCTGCGACGAAAGTGGTATCCATACTTGTGGTGATGAGTCCAGACTCCAGCTACCCAAGTCGGCTTGACATCTTGGCAACGAAAGTGCCTGATGCTGAGCTGAAACCCCGCCTTAATCTTCCTGTAGCAGATCGAGAGTCTAATGAGTGTTGGCTAGCAGCAGACTGGCTAGTGGGAGTTGTGAGAGACTCACTCCAGCTACCCAAGTCGGCTTGACATCTTGGCAACGAAAGTGCGTGATGCTGAGCTGAAACCCCGCCTAAATCTTCCTGTAGCAGATCGGGAGTATAGTGAGTGTGGCTAGCAGCAGACTGGCTAGATTGCCCTCACCCCAAAACAAAGCCAAGTTCCTACCTTGACGAAAGTGCCCGCCTCTGCAAACTTCGATGACCTCGTTGGGCATACTGGTACCAGGTAGTGTTATGCTGCTACGTGTGTTAGTTCGCGAGCGACGTGTAACGGCAAATAACCCTCATTTGGTGACTGACACAACGTTTGAACACTCACAACAACTCGACAGCTCACAATTTGAGTCAGATTCATCACATCCTGATCCTCATACAATTCACACAAAAAGTAGACTAATCACTGACTTATACAACCAAACAATCAACAATGAAACTTCTTCTTCTCAGTTCCATCGTGGGGGCCTCTACGGCCTTTGCCCCTGCGGTCACAACATCCGCTAACACAGCATTGCGCATGTCAACGGAACAACAAGACTCGGAACCTGATGTGCTATACTCTGTCCTCAGCGAGGTCCCTGGTGAGCAAGAACCACTGCCTGCCACTTCCTTTTCTCCAAACAGCCCCAGCGCCACTGCTGTCGCTTCCATCAATGGTTGGGTACCCGACGACTCCAAGCCATGTTATGGTTTGCCTGGAGCCCTCGCTCCCATGGGATACTTTGATCCCATTGGATTTTGCCGATACGGTAATACGCTCAATGATGTCAAGCGTTACCGTGAAGCAGAAGTGCAACATGGTCGTGTCGCCATGATTGCCTTTGTGGGGTACTTGGCTGGAGAAGCCGTGTCGGGTCCCTTCCACATTACCGGACCTGCCAATGATCAATTGCAGCAAATGCCATTGCCAGCCTTTGCTCTACTGACTGTTGGAATTGCCGCAGCAGAACTCAAGAGAGCGACTATTGGATGGGTGGAGCCAGATTTGGGACGTTGGACCAAGACGTTGTTCACTCTTCGAGACACCTATTATCCTGGTGATGTAAGTTAGTCAGTCTCTGTGATGTCGTCGAAACCGCGTGTCTTTTTCTCACACTTTTCATTCACGTTTCTCCTTGTGTGCAGCTCGGGTTTGATCCACTTGGTTTGAAACCTGCTGACGGAAAGGAGTTTGCCACCATGCAAACAAAGGAGTTGCAACATGGACGACTGGCAATGTTGGGAGTTGCTGGACTCTGCGCTCAAGAATTGGTCAACCACAAGACAGTCATGGCCACATTTGACTTTTACCACACCTTTTACTCGGGCGGTAACCCATATTAGATGATATTTTTGCTATTACTAAACAGTATTGTTTTTAAAGAAGCCGCTATTGTGGTTGCTCTCATCATAGACGTCTTCATGCGTACGGCTGTAGTGACGAATCCGGGCACCACAGTTGGGCCTCGGAAAGTATAGTCAACGCGTACTAGCTTCGCCGCGGCTGCGTCTTTGGAGCATCTTCAGTTTCTCGTGTCACCATTAGCACTCTTCCATCTCTTTCCATTGGTGCTGTTCTCTTCTTGTCTCGTTGCTTCATCGTCAGCAACAGAATGTGCTTGCAATTGCGTAGAGCATAATGGCATCATTCTGCTTTGAGGTGTCTTCGTCGTTGGAAGTATCATGGCTCACCACGACTGTCGTTGATCGAATCTGAGAGGCGAGATGATTCTCCTGAATAGACTGGTTGACATCATCTTCGATGGCGGTTGTTGCACTGCTGACGCTGGTGTCCTCGGAACAGTTCGTGTCGAGACTTCTCGTCGATGTCCACATTGCGTATTGTGATTCCGCATAGGAGCATCGGACGAGTTCCTTGGTGGTTTCAAAGTCAATGTTGTCCATTTTGAAAGAGGATCTTAGACTTGGGGCTGGGTATAGTTTGCAAAGGGCGAAAGTTGTTTTGTCGTTTTGTGAGCCTTAAAACAGGAATGGAAGCATTTCGGGAGTACTTATCCTCTTTCGACTCTCCTAGAGAAAAGGGCCCTTGTAAGATCGTTATAAGCCTATGCAGTCTTATCGCTACGAGTAAAGGGCACAGTTGGTCAAAATGTGGTATCGGTATCAAAAAAAGGAACGAACGGCAACCAATCATACCAGGTCTACCCAGTAAGCTTGACACACCTGGAATTTCTTATTGCACAAAGAGTTTTGAGAAACGGAATGCATCGGATAACTGTTCCAGTCTGGACGAATCTCGACGCTCACTTTCTTCGCATGAGCATTCTCAGTATGCCTATTTTTTGCTTGGCTAGCAATGACCTCCAATTATGAAAAGAAACGCACATACTGGACAACGCCGCATACACTATTTAGTAGTGGTGGAGTCACGAGTGCAATGCGAACAGAGTCCTCCTCCTTGCAGTTTCCCCGCTAGAAACAACTCTCTGAGCTTGAACACGAGCATCAAGAAGCGAGCAAAAGGAGTCAGCAGAGCGAACTATGACGGCGTGGTTGAGGATCAGTAAGACTATAGTGCGCCATCCAGCAAGTGCACGCCACCCTGATATAGAGAACAACGAAGAATAAAATGGAGCAAGGGAATGCATGATGTGATCTCGTGCTTTGCACTTGTTAATAAATGAAAAAGGAGGTGTCTGATAGGCCTTCTTCACGCAGGCTTTTTGCGTGCGAACAATGACGCTGTATTGGTGATGTGCACAATGGATGCAGGTGACTGACTAGAGCTAGAAAAAAGCAGCAGTGCAGACGTCGCGCATTGCACCATTGTTGTTGTGTTGAGTTCCCAAAGGGATGAAGAGCTTTTACTGTGACCTCCTACGAGATCTCAGTTTGTGCTTCTTGCTCAACGTTAGCTTTTATATTAGCCTTTGTGATATGTCATCGTATGTGGCTTGCAACAAACGTGTGGTGCAAGAGTTGCCGATGCTGAATTGTGCGTTCTTTCTGAATCCGGACCGTCATGAAGACGAGTATAGCAGCGCTGACATCATCCCCCCCAATGCCACCGTTACCTTCAATGATCCTCCTTTGCAGTTTTTTGGCTTTCGTTTGTGTCTCCTGGGCGATCAGCAACAAAAAGTGTTTCCAATAGCATAGAGCACGATGGCATCATTCTGGGAGCTGTCCTCTTTGGGAGCATGTCTCGGCGTTGATTTAATCCCAGATGCGAGGCGATTATCTTGAATGGACGGGTCCGTGTTTTGAATTGCGCCGTTGCCATTGCTTGAGGTTGTATCGCACGACCCGACGCTGGCACTGTTGTCTTGCGAGCAGCTCGAGCCGAGACCCGAGGAGATTGACGTCAACAGTAGTGAATCTACATTCTGGAATTCATTGTTCGGTTCGAAGTCAATGTTGTCCATTTTGGAGAGGAGAGGATTGGGATGTTTTAGGAAAATAACAGATTGAAGTATGGCTTTTACGACGAAAGTAGTCTCGGGACTACCTTCGAAAATGCCAGATCGTCCTTGTACCCGGTATCGCGCTAAACAAAGCCTAAGGTACAAAATCTTGTGTCGAATATGTACTCATCGCTTGCTTTCCCCGTTGCAAAGCGTTTCGAAGAACAGAAGGCGTCGGATGCAAGGCTGTATCAAGAATGCGTACATGTGGGAGACTCTCCTCGGTGATCACTTTCTTCAGGCGAGGTTTCTCCCTATGCCCTTCATCACTGGAAGCTGACAATGACTGCATACAACAGAAGGCAAAGTGATTACCACACTTGTAGTACCTCTGGTTGGAGCCAAAAGTGCTGCACTTACAGTTATTCCGATCAGAGGCTTCCCTGCAGTACATTGTCACCAGAGAACAGCTCTAAAATGGGGCCAACCGCATGTAGTAAGGTCATCATGGCTTTCTTAGTAGCTAGATGAGAAACCGAGCCACAGTGCACCAGATCTCAGTCATGGACACCCGCGGCGGGTAGAGAAGATCGGGCGTTTCCGCACAGCACGTCATCTGGACCTGGGCTGCATCGCAAGATCAGATAGCGCGCTCGACCTCGCAGCTCGCTCTAAAAAGGTGAACAGCAACATTTCTGACCTAATCTGCTTAGAACCCTTGTCCTTGCCTGCGAACAATGACAGTAAGCACTATTAAGCACTATTAAGCACAATAAATGGAGCGGACTCTGTGCTGGTGAAAAAGAATAGCTAGAAACGACACTATTTCTCGTACCTGTGGTACCATTGGGCACTTTTGACACCAATTAGGACCAAAACCGCCCAGCCAGGCAGATGAAGCGTACTATGACCTCGTGGCACTTCAGCGGCATATCTAAAACTAGAGTGCAAGACTATGGTTCCTGCTCCAAGGGTCTGATCATTGCCAAACAAGACCGCTATTACACTGAACACTTTTGTACGACGCAAAGAACCACGATGTACGATCCGAAGGAGCACCACGCCTCTAGCCAGAACGACACAGACGCTGTCGAAGCTTCATATACGGTACCTCCCGAAGCAGTTGAAACCGCGCGTTGGATGTTTTGTTACTTGGCCTTCATGGAACGCCTAGATACAAAGCCATGGCGACAAACAATGGACTTTAAAAGCTATTGCAAGAAATGTGATTAACTCTCAGAATCCCAGATTTTCTTGTGGGCGCCCATAACCATATCTAGTCCTGTATGTGGGACGCCAATCAGTATGTGCGACGTGGGAGCCCTTGATGTGTCCAGCGAAACGGCTTGTCCAAGGTCAAGTAAGCGGGCGTTCGACTCGTGCTTCGAGTCGTAAAAATGTTGAAGCACTTTTGATTCATTGGTTGCGCCATTGAGCGCCATGATGATGCCTGCATCAGCGCGACCACAGTTCCGATTATCTTTGAGTGGTCGTCCATTACAAATCTTCTCGTTGTGTCTCTCAGCGATCAGCAGCAAAATGTGTTTCCAATAGCATACAGCATGATAGCATCATTCTGGGAGGTGTCAGAGGGAGTGGTGCGTTTCGACATCATTTGAGATGTGAGGTGGTGCTCCTGAATGGACTGGCCTGCATTGCTTGCGGTGGTATCACACGATTGACCACTGGCCATGCGGTCCTTGGAGCAGCTCGAGTCGAGGCTTCTTGTGGATGTCCACATTTGTGATTCCACATATTGAAAATCAGCGTTGGGTTCGAAGTCGATGTTATCCATTTTGAAAGGAGAGGCTTGACTTATCGGGGTTCTTAACTAGTATGAAATATGGCTTTCTCTTTTTTGTGTGAGCCGCACGGAGGGCGAAATCGACCTCGCTACCACTCTCTTCGGCCAGCCTCATACCGGGTACAACTGCAACGATTCTCATCTTTACGAGTAGAGAACAAAAAGAATTCTGGCACCAGATCGGCTCTATGTACGCACATCCATCGATTCTAGTACCAGGCTGATCCCAGAAAGGGTTTAATAGATTGGGGTTCTGTGCCATCGAACAAAGCCTTTTGAAGAACAGAAAGCATCGGATCCATGATTGTATCTATTCTCGTCCACACGTACTGCGCCGTACACAGGGACACTTCTCTTTCTTGACACGAGCTTTCTCAGTCTCCATACTGAGGATGACTTTGTATGCAAGAAGGCACCGAAGCTGATTCTTAGCTTTCTGGTTTCTCTGCTTCGCACTGCGACAGGGAATGCACGAACATCAAACACGCTAGCAAACCCAGTAGACCGGCCCCTCCGGTCCATGACTTCCTGTCTCTCCTGCCTGAGCACCAAGCCTACAATACTGTAGGCGGCCCCTACTCAACTTTGGCACCTATGTGAACATCTACAGAGATGATCTGAAGTTTCCCGCATCGTGCCACTCTACTTCAAGCAGGGGAAACAGCCAGCTTGCAGCTAGCTGGGAGGCACGCTATCGGAGAATGTCAAGCACTAAGCGGGGAAGTGTTCTACTGCGTGATCCCGTAGCTCGCTTGGGGGTGAACATCCGTGTCTGGGTGAGATTCTTTCTTTGACTCTCCCAAACTTCTCTGTGTACGAACATGATATCTGCTACGCTCCTTCAAGGTTCTTTCCATATTATATACCAACAAGGTCGTCACTGTCTACTAGTGCTGAGTACTACACCCTATCGCCGACTATGACCTGTAGCTCCAAAAAGTGTCTGATGAGACGCTTTCGAGGTTCTTTTTTAAAGGACACAGTTGTATCCTTTGTCAATCCCTGTTTCCCTGTTCTCTCGGAAACAATTATTTCTTCACCTCGGCATTTCCAAGTTCAGCTCGTTGGATCGTGCTATGCCGTCCATGGCTCGCTTCTTATCAGAATATAGCTATAGAACATAACCTAAATTGTGATGCGATGCACAATGTATGGGTTATCACTATTTCATGTCAGGCAAGCCCAACAAACTAGTGCTCCGAAGTACTTGCTTCGGTTCATGGACGCTCTCGTTCAACCCCAAGCATTCTCGTTCGTGTTCCACTCTTGTGTTCTATTATTTATGAGAAGCCGCTATCATTCTAGAAACGAATCCTGGTAACGTTGTTCGATGAGGCTCAAGGAGGCTGGATGAGACGCATCATTTAAACCAGATCTGACCATATGAACTGACAGGCGTTCTAACCACTTCACTGACTGCGCATATGGTGTCTCTATCACACATGATGCCGATCTCTTGATGCCGTCCACTGCAAACCAGCTGTCTCTGCTAGAACAGAAATTGCAAACATTCTTCCGCAAACCCACCCCGCGGTAATTCACCCAAAGGATAATCACCAAGCGCATCAGCGTACGATACCGAACGTTTTGGGGTCTGACATCTATTCAGCCTCTCGCGCGCAAGGCAAGGGGTGCGTGGCGTAGAAACGTCAAAAAGGGCTGGCTGGTGGAGGCTTGCTTGCTTGATACTACTCGAAGCACCTCATCCGCTCGTGGCTTGCTTTTAATGATAGTCAATTTGCTCATCCATTCGTGATTTCTTTCAGCAGCAAAAGGTAGTGCCAATACTGTAGAATGCAATGGCGTCGTTTCGCTCTTGAGACGAGGGGGCAGCTGCTTTCTTCGTGCAATTCTTCTTGGATGATGATTGATCTTTGCCCGATTTCTTATTGGTGTTGCTCAAACTCCTGCTGCTAAAATCTTCCAGCAGCACACTCATTCTGCTGCTGCTAAAGTCTTCTAGTAGCATGCTGCTAGAGGATTCGGAAGAATAATCAGTAGTCTCGATGCTGGTAATGTCAATCGATCTCCCCCTCCCTTCACTGCAATCCATCATTAGGTTTCGTTGAGAAGCCAGGCGAGTAGGTGCGACGAACTTGAATTCATCGCTGGGCTCAAAGTCAATATCGTCCATGCTGCTGCTGTTGCTGTTGCTTGTTTGCTGCTGCTGTTGCTGCTGATGCTCAAATACTATGCGCAAGTGGCGAATGTAAAGTAAGTGTAATGACTCTTGTGAGAGAGGGCAAAACACCTTAGCCCCAACTTGTGGGGGGCATGTAAAAGTAGTCGGTGGAAAAGTGCCGCTCGAGATGTCTTTTAGTTGGATCGTGCGATGGTCGTGAAGACGAACGCTAACATTAAATGGTAGCACTACTGTAGCCTGTATACCAAATTCGCCCATTTTACTGTACGGTGTAAAAGATACCTGGTATTCCTCACTTAGAACTGTATACAGACAAGTCAGCTTGAAGATACCTCTTTGTCCGAAAAAGGTTGAAGCATCCGATTCACATATGATTGAAAAATTCGTGTTATGACAGAAAGCTCTACACTACCAGGCACGTGTGAGGATAGAACCATTTAGTCACGAAGTAGAAGACACACAATATTATCCACAGAACTAGAAAAGCTACGGAGACAAATACATAACATTCATAATTGGGTGCGTGACTAACCCATACAGTACTGTACCAGCTATTAGTCCAGCTAGTACCTATCTAGCAGTTATGGATTATGCCGTTGTTATTGAAGATGATACAGGCACGCAATTCAAATTCAACCCCACCAAAAAGCTCAAGTGACTCAGTCTATGAACACACCAATCTCGCACTAGCGTAGTCCGCCAGAATCCGTCCATGAATGAGTTTAGGTGTTAGATCTTCGTATGTCTTTTGTATCCATAAGATCAAACGATTATATTCTCCAAGACTCTAGAAGATTCAAAAAATAACAACACTGCACGAGCAGCTTCTCCTTAATGCGCTGTCTTGGCTACAAATCGTGAATTGGCGTCTCAGATTGAACTGGAAGTGCAAAAGCTTACCTATGGTCTTTCCGTGAATTCCGTCACGGTGTACGGTGGTGCCAATGCTCGTCCCCAACTCCGTGACTTGGCCTAAGTGCGCGAACGTGGTGGTGGCGACTCATTGACGGATATCGTGGACCGCTTCATCGTCTCGTTGGCCAACGTGCAATACCTAATTCTTGATACAGCTGATCGTATGTTGGATAGGGGATTTTGCCCGCAAATTCGGAAGTGAATGGTGAATCGGTGAGGAGCAGCAAGAGCTATCAAGAGCAGCACGAAGGAGGATTTGAGTGAGGCGAGCGTAAGTACTCAAGAAGTTCTAGGAACTAGCTAAACCAGTTCAATGGTCTTTTGGGGCTCATCGCCACCAACGTGAGAGTACTTGAACTTGCGTTGGCGTGCGGCAAACACAAAGTACAACAGTACTAAAAAGCAGCAGGTGAGGATGATTGTCTTCGGATCCAGCAATGCCACAGCTGTTTCCTCTTCTTCCGTCACCATACTATCGTCTCGTTTTTCCACGGATCCACCATCATTGTTATCATGATTGACAGAGTAGGGCCAGACGTGAGCATTGACCAAAGTGGGCACTTCCACGCCGACGCCACGCTCCGAGATGGTGCGGTTCAACACGGAACGCAAAGAGTCCATCAGCACTGCGGACCGTTGTTTCACAAAAGCAT
>JAVCKV010103391.1:0-20236 GCA_032274145.1 Herpochondria borealis | reverse complement strand
CTAGATATTGCTGATATCAACACCTAGCTCATGTGTGGACTTAAGCTGCATTTGTGTGTGTTTGCTAAACATGATGCGCGCTACCAGTGCATACATAAACTGCGACGAAATAGCGACACCTGATGGTGTTGCCGATGGACTCAATCTGATAGACACTAGCATGCTGATGCCTTGTGGGAGAGTGAATTGGTGTTGCATCCTAACAGTCGCCTGCTGCGCGGCTTTCTTGTGTGCTTGTGTACTGGCTTATGGACACTGGCTGTGTTTATCTGGACCGACTCGATCGGGTGACTAGCAAAGCACGGCGTTCAATTGTCGACGCCGTAGGAATACTTGTGAGCAGTACTGGGTAGTTTCTGTCAGGCAGAGGTGATCAGTGCTCAACTGTTGTTGCCAAGAAGGAGAGAGGGCAAATATGTAACCATATGTACACGTGCACCAACCGGCCGGTTTTACCCATGAAAATCAATCGGCGCACCGAGCTGGATTTATCTCCGGTCGCGGTCACTACATTATTGAACCACGTTTCTATCAAGACTACCCCACCCCACAACGAAGGTGGTTACTAGATGTTTCGCGCATGATACTCTGGTGGCATATTCTACTAGAGACTACACACATGTTAGCAATTGGACCTGGCTCACGTTTCTGCGCAAAGCCTTCTCTCTGGGCGTCACGTCAATTTTCGCCCATGTCACCCCACTGCAGTGAATATTTTGCCAATCCATTTGAGAGCAAATGAAGAGATATTTGCCAAGATAGCACTCGATTTCTTGCTTGTATCTCTGAGATGCAACAAGGCTACACTTGTAGTCCAAATATTGACTTTGAACTAGTGGTGAGTTGCACTCGCCCCTTAGTCTCTATGCAGCAAAGACTTCCATAAGTAGAGCAATAGGGATCATTTAGAATCCAACCGAAGCATGCAGAATGATCGATTCAAAAATGATAGCTACCCTCCAACGTATCATGTACAACGAAAAGGTACGAACAAATAGAGGTCACAGGTTAATCTCGAATTTTATAACTTCATATTCTGCAACTCTGTGATGTGGTTAACGTTTCGCATTGAAAATTCCACCACTCCGAGTTTAGAAAGAATCGAAGCACTCTCACACTTTGATGTCGCTTATTTGCCCCTTCTGTAGATATCTTCATCTTTCCTCTGTCTTCTTTTTTATACGTGTTTCCCAGAAATTACTCATCGCACTCTGTTCTTTTACTGTCTTGAATCATCTTCTTCAGTATTTCCATCGTCCCGACTCTCACAGATTGAGTCTGTAGCCCAGCATTCGTCTTCTGAACGAGAGCGAAAGGTTTGCTTTGCGTCGTCAAACACAGCACTGTAATCATGTAGGGTTTTCGCACGAACCCCTGGAAACGTTTTCGACTGGTCGTAATACCGGTAGACTCGACTATCGATATCTGCTTGTTCTTTGTCTAGATTGTTGCATCCATATGCAGCTCGGAAAATCGTAAGATCGAGAAGGTTAAAGCAAGTCATGGTGGCGTTGTTGTTGTTTGATACGAATTCGGTTGTTGTCACGAGCGCGGAGGCAGAAAAATTGTGAGATTCATGTCCTCTTCTGAGCAGCCTTTTTCTACGCAACTTGTGTACGTAGCCATATAAATCTACGTACGTGAAGCTGGTACGAGGTAGTCCCGCATAAAATGCGAGTTTCTGGGATAGAAAACGTGTGTGCGCACCCATTCGATCCTTCTGATTGGACGAAGCTGCGTCATCAGCTTTTCACATGGTACATTTCCACGATACAACCAAGACAGTAGAAAGCAACTTCAACATCTGCGCCCCTAATTCATCTGCTGATGTGCCATGGTACTACTACTGGGATCCAGCATCAGGTTCCAGGCTACACGCTTGTGAATCTCTGTTGCAGCACAGTAGACGCCGTGCGAGGAAGCAACAGAACCATTGAGTTTCAGTCCCATGTTGCAAGAGTCGGCGAAACTTGTGACTCCTGGTGCGCACAGATATTGAAGAACCACGGAAAGCAGGACGTCTTACCGTCAGTCAATTGCGTCCTTTTTCAGAGTTGTTGATTGCTCTGCTTGTCGGAGAATCCAGCCAGTTGCGGTGTTGTTAGAAGGATGCCTACATACAACACGACTCTGGCGGCGGGAACAAGCCCCACTTGACACGATCGAGGCAGGGAACCACGTGAGGCACACACGACCTCCAAAGCAGAGAATATTAGTACAGTGTACTAGAAACTAGACTCTCTTCGCAAGAAGGAGGCGGTCTGTCACCTAACAAAAAGTTGGGTTCTTCGTTGGCGATTGTTTTGCGCGTCCTATTATCTGTCTCTACCAGCTTGCCGGTCGTTGGATGCTCTTCCCGAAACAGCACGTCTCTGGCGGCCCTCTTGGCACGATCGAGGTAGGGAACCATGTATCGTAAGGCACACACGACCTGGAGAATTGTACGATACGATCAAACTCCGCCGAGCTTCGAAAGGTCCGACGCTGCCCTTGTTATAGTCCTGCGCTAGCGCTACTCTATCCCTCGAGACGTCAGCGGGCGGTCACTTGGATCTTTTTGCCGTCTGTCCGGCACCCTCAACACCGTCTTAGGCACCCGGATGACAGCCAAGAAATAGCTAGCCCGAACCTTACCTATGTACACGACCGCAGCCAACTATTAGAAGAGGCAGAGACAATAGCTTTGGCGAGTTGTAAAACAGCAACAAAATGGATCTAGCGGTCGATGTTTGCGGTGCTCATTGAGCATAGCTCGGAATTCTCTAGAGTATGCCGCTGCAAAATAGGCTAGCAATGTTGAATGGACCAACAAGACTATCGGGTGTATTGCAACTTTTCGGAAGGATCCATTCACGCTTACATGCACGAACAAGCCTAGCACATTACCGTCGACCGGCTAGCTATCGCAATGCATTTCCTTCGAATTCAAAATGTTTTTTTGTTCGCAAGACAATTCCTTTTGTACAAAAGAGGAGACGCGCCAGCACCACGCGACGTCGCCTCTGCCGGTGACATTGGCTGTCATGGGCAGACGCCCCAGTCTACTCGATAATGTGTATGCCACACATGCAGGCATGGGATAGTGGAACAGGCAACTACTGGAGACGACGTAGCAGGCTCCTCGTGTGTGATAAATGAACAATTTGAGATGTCACAGCCACCTGTTGGAGCTGGGAGCTCTTCTGAGCTAGGGTAGACACGGAGTCGACGGTTACAGCGATTCACAAAATCCAGCTCTACACTCAGCATGGCACCAAATGGAAGACTCCAGAGAAGAATTATACTAGCTGCGCGTAGTCAATGCGATCCGTAATTCCAACTGCATCTCTCAAAGGACGGCGAGGTTTCGCATAAAATACCGGACCCTTCTCACTCGTTAGCTACCGATCAAATACACAATGGTCGTTCACACCATGATGTGTGAAGTGTATCCCCTGTGCAACCGCCGATATCGCGACGTGGGAGGTGGCGGAGAGACCGAGGAATTCATGGTAGGGTTTTGTAGGGGACATCTTTCAAAACAGTGCTGATCAGAACAGAATACGAAGTAGCCCTCCAGATCCAAACCTTGTAGACATGAGAAAAGTCAAGAATGTATATGTCCCAACAATTCTGAGGACTACCTCTACTCTATAGCTTGAGGTGTATCGCCATGTACACAGTACACGGTAAATTATACTACTGTACAGGGCCAGCACACAGCTCAGTACACGCGTTGTGCCAACGACCCACAAGTGTTTCTCGCGTGGGACACGAGGAAAGATCTATGAAGGTACGCGTGCTCCTCACGAACGCCGAAGCAGTGGCGTGTTGCAAGTACTCATTCTGCAAGATGCTCCCCTCTGCTGCTCCTCACGCATCAGCAGGAGTCATGTTTCGTGCCCTTGCTGCTACCAACAACTCCTGGGTGTTCAGTGTATGGTCGACTAACTAGTACACTGCATCCTCGTCGGACACGTGTAGTTCGTGTGACTGGACCAATAAGTGAGGCAGACCAGCAGCGTACATGCACCTCCATACTAATAAGGAAGCCATCACACACACCAACTAGACCACGCTCTATCAACTGGTGCCGTGGCCACCATTTTGTTGAACTCAAGTATAAAAAATGGATCTAACTTTGTTGAACCAACGTCACCGCATGAATCTAAAATGGATGATCTGAGGCAAGACACAATTCCCCTTGTTTGAATTATTCTCCCATAACAAAACCGCAACATGAAGTTCACCGTCCTTTCCCTCGCCGCTTTGGCCCCTCTTGCCTCTGGATTTGCTCCAACTTCCAAACCAGGCGCGGGCACCTCCGTCTTCTCTGCCGCCGCTGAAGGCGATAATCCTTCTGTCGTTGCTAGCGCTGCTAGGGAAGACTTGGGTGACCTTGCTACCAAGCTCAACCCAATCGTCAACTTCTTTGACCCATTGGGGCTTGCTGAGGCGGAATTCTGGAATTCCGACAACTCCCAAACTATTGGCTTTTTGCGCCACGCCGAGATCAAGCACGGACGTATTGCCATGTTTGCCTTCGTCGGCTACTGCGTTCAGTCCAACTACCACTGGCCATGGCCAATGAGTAAGTAATGTTCGTATGTGTATGTCGCGAGTTGAAAACGTTCCTTTCCCTCACACTTTACTACTACTGTGCTCATCTACCAGCCATGGCGGGAGACCCTTTCCCCTCTACTGACCTCAGCCCAGAGCAGCAGTGGGATGCCCTCCCATCCGAAGCCAAGTGGCAAATCTTCATTGTCATTTCCTTCCTTGAGCTCTGGGGCGAGTAAGTACAGCAAGACCTTGTTTTCTTGCTTTTGTTTCCGTGCCCTGTAGGTCAATGGATAACTCACCTGTTTCGGCTTTCTGACAACTGCTTAGGTACCCCAATGCGACCAACGCCCACTACATGAGAGGTGGAAAGCCAGGTGTATACCCATCTTTCGATGAGTTCCGCGATTTGGTCCACCCAGTGCCTTTCAACTTGTTTGATCCATTTGGCCTCGTAAGTTGTCCTATTGTGAATGTCTAATATGAGCGATTGCTGATTCTCTCCTCTGACAGCTCATTTCGTTATGTTTTTCGTGTCGTCACAGAGCAAGAAGGCTTCCCCAGAGAAGAAAGCCAAGGGTCTCTTGGCAGAGCTCAATAACGGGCGTCTTGCCCAGATCGGAATCTTTGGATTCATTGCCGCCGACAAGGTCCAGGGATCTGTTCCACTTCTCAAGGATATTGCCATGCCTTACGATGGAGAACCCATGGCCCCTTTTGCAGCCGACTACGACCTCTCCACCATCTTTGGCGCCTAAGGTAGTTGCCTCGTAGACTCTTCTCGAGCCACTTCGCAGCTCGTTCGATCGTTTCTGGTAAGGTTGACGGCGTTGCAGTTACCTAATAGGGAGATATCATAAGAGCTAGAGCTGGCGTTGTCGTGCAGTATTCTCTTGCAGTAGACTTGTAATAGACACGTGCGCAAGATCTGAAGTGTGGAAGGAAACGTCTGTCTGTGCCTTCACACGTCTACCAAAGCATAAAACAAACACAACACCAACTACTGTGCAATCATACTCTTTTGTTATCTTCTTTCCTTTTCTTCTTCTCCCAGTTCTTTTTGGGCAAAATCTGACGTAAAGGACAAGACCCTCCTCTCTGGGGCCATGATTTAGAGACGATTGAGTGAGTCATTGTCCCACTGGTACGTGGTAGTTGGACTTTTCCAAAGCAGTTCAAGTATCCAGGGCCAAGCATCTAAAACATGACACGCGAGCAGATGACTTTATGGTACAAGTAAGGTGGACCAAAAGCTTGCATTGTACCGCTACTCCTCCCCCCAAACAGGCTTTTTCTACAGGGCTGACTGTATATTGGTTCCAGAACAAGTGTACACTATCAACTTACAAAGTGCTCGTATCTATCTATCGTAGAGTAGGGGGAGCTTGATATAGGTAAACATCGTGCAGATTCCCTTTATTGCATTCTTGGATCAGGCAGCTGATGCAGTAGTGACCAGTTGGAAGAGAACGTTACTGAGTAACCCCGCCAAGTCCTCGTCGTCAATGCACGCATTGATACCTGGGGTCTGCTCAGCGCGCATAAAGATCCCACAAACAGCATTGAAGCATTGAGAGGCAGCTTCAGAGTCACACTGCGCACTGTAGTAAATTTGACCGCAGTTGTTGAAGAGCACCCCCTGTAACACATTCTTCTCGATAGCATAGTTAGGAAAAACGTCTTTCTGCATCAATCTCATGGAGCGGTCGTAGAACCTTCGAGTCTTCATGTAGTTGCTTGTAATGCAGTCCCCTTGTAGCGCCATAAGGTGGTGTGTGAGCCCGGCGTTAAAAAGAATTGCTGCTGTGTACATGCTGAACGCGTTCACATGAAACTTGTCATGCAGGCTGATAGCTCGACTATGAAGGAACACTCCATCAACCACACGTTCATGCAGTGGCTGCGACCAACTAATAACTGCTCTGGGCGGAGGCTCAAGATCTTTATTCGCATCTGGTGCTGTGTAATCTTCAACGACTTGCTCATCCTCAATTCCGAATGCCTTCAACGCTTGTATAAACAACAAACGTGCGTCTTGAGGGCGCCCGATTTCCAGCAGAAGCACACCGCGGTTGTTCCATTGCATTGGCGTTATCGTCTGATCATCCGAAGCCATGGTAGTTTGTAGTCAGGAAGAAGACAGAAGGTTTCTTGGAAATGTTCTTCGTATGAAGCGAAGGAAAGCAACTTTGGTGTCAAGATTCAAGATTCAGATGCGAATCATTTTGACATTGGTGTTTCACACCATTCGAAGACACGTTCTGGGTAGCGGTGATGTGCAATCTGGTATGTATAGCATAGTAGGAAACTACTGGAACTTCAAGTGCTGTTATTGCCCCCGCCAGATGCAGAACGTTTCGATTTTCCAGATTCCGCTGTTGACAGATCATATGTAGTTTTCAGGTCTAAACACAGATAACCTTCGCGGTGGTTCAGAAAGTCGAAAGATGGAAAGTCCCCGTCTCATAATATCATGGGATATTAATGTGTCTGAGCAGTTCCATACCTAGATGGACAGATCAACAAAGAGAGATACAAAAAATGAATCACCGAAGTTCCCCGACCCGATAGGAACAGTACAGTCTTGATAATGTGTTCTAAGAGAAGGAAAAGGTATCCAGGGACATGATACATCGCGCCGAATTGCTTTCCAATCGTGGTCGTCGATAGATAGAGTCGTCGGGGGCTCCATTGTAGGGATTGGAAGTGTAACGTTTCGACATAGAGCGATATCTTGCTGGGAAGACAATATACTCTGTTTGTTTGAGTGCCACTGATGAGCGGCCTTAGCTTTCTAAACAACGGAATAACAATAGACGTGAGCACCAAAGAATGTGTTGGTTGTCTCTTCCAAATTCATTGGAACCCGCAATGGTGAGCAGTATTGGACGACCAATACAACTAGGTGAGTCAGTTTGATGAATGAACCTGTGATGAACTGGCCCTATTGATAACTCTACTACAAATTGTACTGAAGCGGAACCCCTCTTGTTTTTAATGTGTCCCACAAAAATAACGGTCCTCGCCATTTCACAGAGCGTCCGAGACACCACGACCAACGCAAACGTGATCCAGGGCTTCCTTTTCAAGAATTCTGCCTCTCGTCCTCAAGAGGAAGCTGAATTAAGCGAGGGCGGCTCTGCTTCAATCTTTCATCGTCTCTAGTGACACTCCTCCGACGAATAGAACTAGCCAGCCAGTCGAATGATCTGCAATGAACTGGCTGGGTCATTTTCAAACCTAAAACCAAGCCCATCCTTGAGAGGTTTGGTTGTCGCGGGAATTCAAGGATGCACCAAATCTTCAATGGCCGCCGAGATCCGCGTTCCCAGTTGTTGTAGGGAAATTGGTCAAAACGACGACTCGAAGTAGACACCTGTCTCCGCGGCACATGTCGTCTTGGCCGATGCATGCTGCGAAGTTCACTCCAGTGCGAACAAGCAGGTGATCCTAGTAGAGCCAACATATTTACACAAGCACTAGCTGATGATGCACGCAGCTCCTTCGGAGTAGTCTTGACTCGAGCTTACCAAGGCCTTCTGGGTGTCCGCGGAGCCTTCTCCCTTGTTGACGATCCAAGGATGCTTCAGTGCATCTTTTGCACTTATTCGTTTGCTTGGATCTGCGAGCAACATCGCTTGGACCAATTCGCGGGCATCAGCGGACACTAGGGGATTTAATCGTGAGCAAGGCATGGGAAAGAAACTCTCACATCTCGAAAGTATGACTACTTACCATTGTCCCAGTCATCGTCAGGAAATTCTAACACGGCTTCTCTGTTGGCTTCAATCAGCTCGGCATCCGTTTCTCCATAGAATGGCTCATATCCGCACAACATGACATAGAGGGTCACACCTGCGGAAAATATATCAACCTTGTTGCCATATCCTCCGTTGAGCCCAGCGGAAAAGATTTCAGGAGCCACGTAGCCTGGAGTCCCACACCTTCCTCGCAACTTACCGTCAACGCCAGCAAATGTGGCCATACCAAAGTCAGCAACCTTAACATGTACCCCATGAGTCGATTTCTTACACATGAGTATATTCGCAGGCTTGATGTCGCGATGCGCAACTCCGTGTCGATTCATGGCATCGAGACTGAGAAGAATATCATGAGCAATATGAGCAGCCTCAATTTCACCCAAAAAACTGTTGGAAGAAACATGTTGAAACAAATCAGTCCCCTCCAGAAGCTCCACTTCAAACACAATGTTGTCGCTGGTTTCGAACAAGCTCCTTAGCTTTACAATTGTTCGGAGCTTTGACGTGCCCTTTGCCGCAAGCGTAGCCTGCACAGACGCTTCGCGAACCAGCGTATCGGCTCTCTCCATGCCCTTGACAACTCGTCGCCAGAATTCACTCTTGTCAACGACCTTGATGGCACAATTAGGTGGTCCTTCATCAGTACCGTCTCGTCGTCTTGCTTTGTAAACAGATGCGTAGCGTCCAGTACCAATCTTGCTGCTTTCCTCATACTCATACAGATCCTTGATGGATAGATTAGCCGCGTCGTTCAAACACGTAACCCACCGATCTCGATGTGCAGCGTTGTCCACTCGTACCAGAAGCTGCACCACCATGTTGTTGTGAGTTAGAAAACTATACAAGTAGTCAGCGCATTCCTCCGCACAATACTAACTTTCGTCTTACCGTTCGCTTGTCAGCTTTCGCACATGGGCTTCCAAAGAATTCCAGCTCCAAGGCGTTGTGAAAGTCAGCATGTGGGTATGCTTTACCATTCTGCAAGTGAACATACCCTCGAGGTATTCCTGCAACATCCCGCTCATACTCCAGCAGATAGTTCTGACGCAGTACCAGGGAACACGTCGACCAACCACTTTTATCTTTCTGACCAACATACTTTACCGTAGCCCGACCGAGCGGGAGGACTCCAAATGCAGAGTCATCGTAGCTCCCAATCGTTCTGGACCCAGATAGCTTTGGTAACACTTGGAAAGGACACATTGATAATATGGCTGGAGCAATCAGATACCGGCGTCCCTTGCTCCATGATTCTGGACCCGTCACTGGTTTCAGCATTCGTTCTGACTTTAAAAATATCTTTTCCTCTGTGACTGGGTCCAACGAGTTGCTCAAGGCACGTGGTAGACTGTTGCGATCAAATTTATGATCCGAAAAGGCCATGGTGTGGTTCGACAAAGTGCGAGGAATTCTACCTCGTTGTGACCCTCCCAAGGCTGCAGACAAGACAACAACGTTAGTATACCAACCCCATGCTGCAAGAACATCCCATCATGGACACCCCCATACACACACACAAGTCTCTCAGGCCCACCACAAGAAACACACACACACACACTAGACCAACACTACATATACACTTACAACACTTGGATGGATCTGCCATTTGATTGTACATTGCAAAATATGAATTGCCCAACACAGAGTTGTCTTCTCCCAAAAATGCAGACGTTGTATCACCTGCGATATCGGATCGATTGTGGAATTCCGTAAACGCCTTTTTGATTTCGGTGCTCGTACTAGGCTTCTTTTTTGTCGTCGCCGGCAACATCACCAAGGGTCCTTTCCGTGGTTCCACTGATTCGAGTGGCAATCTTGGTTGCTTATGAGGCGACGACGACGGCGACGAATAAGTGGTATCTCCCGTGGATAAACTCCTCATTGGTAATGAACCTCCTGGACTCGACGGTAAAGCACCATGCACAAAGCGTGTATTCCTGGGAGAATATGATTTCTCTTGCCCTCGCCGTACGGTCGTATCCAAGGTATCCAGAGATTTTATTTTCCGTTGATTCATGTTGGGACTTTTGGCTGCATCTTTATGAAACACTTGCGAAAAGAAGCTACCTCCCTTGACTGTTGCATCCCCAGATCGGGGTTGTTTGGAGGCTCCTGACGACGATGATGATACCTCTGACAAGCCCCGGTCGGAGGAGGAGGTTCTTGTAATTAATCTCTTGGATCCAGGCACCAATGAGAATTTTCCCTTATTACCACCACCACCACCCCCCACTGCTGCTGCTGCTGCTGCTGGGGGTATCAGTGGGGGAGGCGGGGCATTTGCAAAGGCATGGCTATTCGGATTTGGATTTCGCTTTGATAGAAAGGATCGATAGTGTCGTTCCCACGTCTTTTTGGGTGGGGTAGAACCGGGACTTGATATCGACGAAGTCTCGCTTATTCGGGGAGTCGAGGGTGAGGCTGGTGGTTCAAAGACTTGTGATGGTGGGCTCGGTACTCTTTCACCACTGTTTTTCAGGTCTGCATGTGATCTGACCCGTCGTGGCATCCACTTTCTATTACCATCCGAGGAAGAGCTCATCGTTGTTCAAACGAGTTTTGCTTCACACAACTGTCTGTACTGTAAGTACAATAACAGCAATTCGTTCCTTTGCTACACAACGAGACGTTGTGATCCCCCAGCCTGTTCACACGGCTTCCTCGGAGAAACAGATGTCACAGTATAGTGTCACAGGGGAGAGGGTTTCGTTGCTTGATCTCTCTAGTAGATTGGGCTCTGGACAGCAACAAGGATGTATCGAGGGAGTTTCTCTCAAGATTTTATGTGCGTTGTTCGATCTTTCCCAAAGTCGTCGACAGAGCTGCAGCATCCAGAATTCAAGAGTAGGCTATGACAAGCCACGTACTTGATTGTCGCTTATATACTTGTGAACAGACTTTCTGAACAGGGTGAGTAGACTCACTTGTTTCCCCAATAGACTCGGAATTTGCTCCTCACCTTCCGTTCTCTCCAGGGAAGAACCAGCTGAGAAGAACCAAAAAGACATGCGAAATAGAAAGATGTGGGAGCCGTCGAAATGACGTTTTCTCACTACAAGAGCATGATCAAAAGGGGGCGTCATCAGAACACTCCGACGTACGTTAGGGTATGGCCTCGCGTTCATTTCAGAACCACTGCACTGGTTGGCAGATATATATCGCAAGCAGTTGCTGTACTGGATACACTCCAGTTCCAGTTTTAAGAATCAACAGCAATAAGAAATAGAAGCCCTGGAATATGGTAATTCATTAGAATCAATAGAAGGGCTGAGGCCGCGGCGGTAAGAAATACGGGGGTTCATTTAGGGTAGGAATCAGGGCTTGATCCCTAACCCTAAGAATCACACGTGCACACGAATCACATGCGTGTACATCCATTTCTTCCCAAATGCAAGTACCAGGTAGGTAGGTAGGCACCAACATTTCGTTGGCTACATGTATGATACCTACTGTTCACTCGACTCATTGTTATAGTCTAGCACCTCCAACCATGGACAAGAGTGGCGATAAAGATAAGGAGGGTGACAAGAAGCGCAAGCCCAACTGGAAGCAGCCAGCACTTCTTGGAGCCATGAGCTGTACTACACAACGGCAAGCCCGCAGGTTGGATGGAGCTCCAAGTCAAGAAGAAGGCAAAGATCACGAACACGCGCGATGACATGCGTTGTGATGGTTGTCACAAGACTTTCAGGAACAAAGAATGGCTCACTGGTCATCAAACAAGTTGCAAGGCGGTGTACAAGACACAGAAGAAACTGATGGTTCTGTGGATACAATTCTTCAACAGGTTTGCCACTACTACGACTGTCTTAGCGACGACGACGAGAATGGTCTTGACTTTGAGGTTCTTGATGTCTTGGAAGCTTGCTTCCTTGGACTTACTGGTGGCGGGGTGTAGATTAAATGATACTTACAATAGCTAAGAATCAATTATTACCCTGAAACTGTCTAGCCCGGAAGAATCACAGACCCTCAAAGCGGACTAGCAATTTAGGAAGAATCAACGGCAGGGCTGACGTCAAAGTTGCTGATTCTTAAAACTGGAACTGGAGTGTAGTCTACCTGTATGTAGTATGCCTATGCATCTTACAACCTGTAATTTCCGTGTGGTCGTGACATTTGTAAAGTCTAGCGTAGAAGTCTCTGGATACGATACAAAGCATCCACACTGACACACAATGATACAGTATTTCAATTGTGTTGCTGTTGTTGTTCATGCTGTTTTACTGCAAGAAGGCCATGAAGCACAACATGCTTCATCCCCGAATACTATAGCCCCCGAGTTCCAGCAAGACGAACCGGACAGACGATGTGATGAGTTGGCGATCGAGCGAGAGACACTACAATTCCCGAGCGCTGGACGCATGTGAAAGTCATTGTGTGCTAACATTGTGTCACATGGCGCTCAATCGCCAAAGCATCTCTCGCTCCTGCATGCATCATGCTATGCATAATTCCTGTGCGGTATTTAGCCTTAGGCGCGCTACTACAGCAATGGACTCCAGAACGAACAGACCCACATACATCAATTGATTTCACCATCGCTCTCGTTCAGTTTGGTAGATAGGTGTCAACACGGATCGCGAGATTGGGACTATATTTAGTCTTTCGCTCTTGAATGCAAGAGCTAGTGCTACTATTCGGGTATCGGACTGTTGTGCTCTGCATTTCGAGAAGCGAATTATAAGACGCTGTCGCATAGCTAGTGCCACCCATCCACAGTGGGGCGCGAACACCTCCTACGATTGATCTACAACAGGTACATCGACCGATAAGGAAAGCCCATATGCTACCACCTCTCGTAGTCGACTCTCTAGGGAGGCCGCGCTCGCGTAGAAGTATTTGTGAGTTGTTGCGGGTTCTCTAGAGGCCTACACGCGAGCGTACTCAACTATATAGCGAACCCTACATGATTTCTGTGTGGAGAGTCTAGAGGTATAGTCTGCACTTTGAAACTCTCTGTTCGCCAACACCTCGTTCGCACAGTCTATACGAGTTGTTCTCGTGTGAGGGATGGTCTTGGGAGCTAGTTCTTTCTTCTCAGAGCTTGTGATGCATCAAATAATTTTATAGATATAAAAGTACAGCAAACTATGTTTGAATCATCAGGCAAACACTCCCGACTCGTCATCGTCGTCATCACCATGATGGGCCGATGCGACACCAGTACGCGTCATTTCGGTAGCAGCAGGAGGAGAAGAAGTTGCGACTGACGGTGCGTCCGCCGCTACAATTGGCACTGACGCTTGTTCTTCTGCTTGATCCGCATTCGTCAAATTGGACTCCTCCAATGGATCAAAGTCCGAATGATCCTCCACGTCGTCCTCGTCCTCTTCCTCTGACGACGAGTCCCCAAAGTCAGAATCCACCTCCATCATGGCATTCAATTCTTGCATAATCCGTGACAGTCGATCCCAATCGCTGCGAAAGAAAATATACGATAATATCAAGACCGATGTGGCAAAGCCCAATGTGACGGCACCCATGACGCTGTTCAGGTCAAAGCGAAAGCCATAAATGCACACGAGTGCCACGGGCATGGTCACGAGCCATCGGGCCAGTAATATCACCAAGGTGGCCAATCGATATCGACCTTGAGCGCCCAGTAGACTCCAAACGTTCATGGCGGTGCTCATGACAAGATTGCCCAGGGCAACGTTGGTAATGAGATTGTTCAAGAGTAGTTGCAGTGTAGGGTCAGGAGTCAGAACGTTGGCAATGTTCTTGCCAGACATTAACAGGATTGATGTAACGAGCAAGGCTTGTACGCTCGACACCAACAACGCCTTGTGCGATGCGTGTCGGGCCAGCTTGGGATTGCCAGAGCCAAGATGAAACGCGACTCGAATGGCAGCCGCTTCTCCGAAACCTTCTGTCGCTGATTCAAGCAGCTGCCAAATGACACCCACTATAGCCCATGTAGCGACTGCGAAGAGATGCAATGTTAGCAACCTACATGGTAACAAATAGTCAACATGCCGACATCCCATCAAAGTCTTACCTTCTGCTGGTCCCATGGAAACGACAAAGAACAATATAATATCCCACTCGCCGTACTCCAGAAATGCTCCCACTGCCAGAGGAATTGTTGTAAATATCAACGTACAGAGTGCCGAACAATTCTAAAAGAGGTAGTACATGGGTGTGAGTGAAAGCAACAACAAACAAAGCACATCAGTACACACAATATCACGAATAACATACCGCCACTGCCACGGTTCGAAACATTCCCTTGTAGAAAATGCGCAACCACCCTCGTAGTAAGGCATACGCCACCTTGGCCAAAAACGCTGCACATCCAATGATTAATTGAATGCCACCCACGGCACGCAAGTCCGCTTCTTCGGCCAATGCTGAGACACACGTGACGCCAATGAGGGCCACCATGCCCTCTCCAATCGAAAAGCGTGTTTCAAATTTTTCATTTCCCGTCAAGTGAAATAGTACCGTCAGACTCCGCGAGACGCCATCGAGGACTTGATAGATTAAAATGACCTTGGTGTATTCTTCGGCAAGCTGCGCAATTTCCGATGATTGCACCAGCCATTGCACCAAGTCATCCATGACCCAAGACCACATTAATAGGAGAGGGACATTGACGAGTAGAACAATGAGAATGGCAAGTTGCGCATATTGACCCGCTAGTAACCAATTTCCCATGGATAGTGCATGCGAACAAAGTGTCGATTGCGCATCCGCCACGGCGCCAATCAATTCATTCGTAAGGCCCAACAATAAATGCACAATGACATAGGCCACCATGGCATCGGTCGAAATGAAATTGGCGACAAAGCCAATCGTAATGAGGTGGAACAGACTCTTGGCCATGGCACCGAGCGTGAGGGGGATTCCAATCTTGACAATTCGTTGGAGTTCCAAATCGGGTTCTGCCAATTCCACCAAGGCATCCATACCTGCCGCAATCGTTTGAGGTCGCCACATGGCGCGGGCGCCGCAACAAACGGATACTTGCACCGATTCGACATTGGCCAACGAATTGCGTCGTCCGGGATCACCTGCATCGGCCGCGTCGTTTGGAGAAATGTCATCAATCACGTCGCGTTGGAAAAACGACGTGCGGTCACTGCTGGCAATGGACTCGCCGCCATGGCGGCGATGATAATTGATAATGACGCGTTGTTGCGCCAATGGAGGGCCTTCTAAATCGTCCGTCAATATAGAGGAGGCAACGTCAGACATGTGGTTGGTATGCTGATGTTGCTGGTGTTGGTGTTGAGCTACTGATGGTTGTCGACTGAGTGCTGCACGACTGAGTGCTGCACGACTGCCTCCACCACCATGACGGCTACCACGACTGCCATGCCGACTCCCATCATGGCGACTGCCGTAGAGTGACTGTCGTTCGCTCATACTACCACCCATGCTGGACATTTCATCTCGATAGGCTTGATAAATCACATCGGGACGTCCAATGGGTCGTCGTGCCTTCCATCGCCTGGCATGAGTATCCCAAATTTGAGTTTTAGGCGTGACTCGTGTATTATTATTTTGGTAGAGACGAGAGGTTGTGGCGGCAGATGGTACATTGGAGGTTGGTCGAGATCGACTGGACCGAACACTTGTGCGATGACGCTGATGTCGGCCCTGTTGGGATCCAGAAACGACAGACATGAAGTCAGGGTCATCGTCGGGGTAGGCAGTCGTTGCGACCTGAAAGAGAAAGAATAGTAAATAAATAGTGTGAGCCATCAGCAGTATATTACGGAACGACAAGACAAAATAGCAAAACGACAAGGTCTCGATCGATCGATCCACCCAGTCGACAGCTACAGAATCAGTTCAGTACGAAAACAACGTCTCGGTCAATCGACTGATTGTTCTCCCCCAGGCAACAGAAACAGTTAATTCAGGACAGTACGGCAATCAAGACCGAGGTATCTCGATTGAGAGACCGATTGGTCTCGGTTCAGGGAACAGACACAATCATCACATTCATGGCACACACATACATAACATACTCACTCGATCAATACCTCGAAAGACCGATGGCAATGGCGCTCGAAGCAAGCCAGGATGAGGAACATTCTGGTATGCTGGTTGATAGACGGGCTGCTGTATGCGAGGGTCTCGAAATGGTCCCTGATCTGCATTGTGAACCGCTTGACCTGCCTGAAGGGGTGCAATAGGAGCTGGCGGCGCTGGATGAACGGTGCCTCCCCCGTGCTCACTAAATTCCTGTTGTTGATTGTAAAAGCCAGCTCGTGCGACTGCTGCCGCTCGTTCTCGTTCATGTTTGCGACCCCAAATGACCAATGGTGCAATTAAAAGAAACGAAAGTAACACATAGGCAAGGACAAAGAAATAGAACACTGATTCAGTCTCGGTGGTGGAGATGAGATAATCTGGGAACGACTCGTGATCCGTGTGAACAACGTTGTTGTTGTCTCTGCTGTTGTCTCGAGAAGGTTGAAACGGGCGAGAACTCATGGTACCGTGCTCGTGTGTATGAGGGGGTGAAAAGGGACGGCAATGAAGTCCCCTAAGCATATGTGCGTGTGACTTGTGCGTGTGTTGTGTCTCGAAACGGTGACTGGCCTTTCGTTTCACTACTCCCCTCTTTGTTTCAGTGTGTTGTTTGTTCCTTTCGATGTCTTTCGTTTCGATGCTTCTCTTCTCTTCAAACTAAGGTTCTCTTCTGATCGTTCTGGCACGACAACAATAAATCCACGCCTTCTCTCCTCTAATCTTTCGAAGGTAAGGCTCAGTAATGAAGGCCGGCCTTTCCCTCGTGCTGTTCGTGACTGACTGCTTCAATATTATAAGCTCGCTGTTCTCGACGCTCTTTCAATCAATCCTTCTCGTCCAAGCTGCACTGTACCCTACAATGTTTATAGTTTTTGCAATGATCGGCTATCGAAGCATTGATGGAGCATTCTCCTTCACGGAGGGGCTGCTATCGACCGGTGACACTACGACGAATAGTGTCAATTGATTTGGCAGATTGCTCTCTCCCCACATCTCTCATTGAAGTGTCTTGTC
Source organism: Herpochondria borealis (assembly GCA_032274145.1). Classification (NCBI taxonomy): domain Eukaryota; phylum Rhodophyta; class Florideophyceae; order Ceramiales; family Ceramiaceae; genus Herpochondria; species Herpochondria borealis. The sequence goes on along the minus strand of JAVCKV010103391.1, from coordinate 2,936 downwards.
GATTTTGTTGCACTCTACTGTGAAACATGTACAGTAAACTATGATGTCACAGTGACGTACCTACGAGCGTTCTTCCCTCAACACCTATATTACAAGCATTACCGATCTCACTCCTACAGAAAAACATACCAGAAATACGTAGGCGGAGCCGCTGGAACCGTTGGAACATTCCAATCCCGTTAAGGCACTATTTACAGCTCTGAGGAGTGGATAAAACATACTGTGTACACGTAGAAATTGTGACATACCTACGAGCGTCCTTCCCTCAACACCTATATTACCGTCATTACCGATCTCAAGCCTACAGAAAAACATACCAGAAATACGTAGGCGGATCCGCTGGAACCGTTGGAACATTCCAATCCCGTAAAGGCACTATTTACAGACCCCGGGAGTATATAGAGATCACAAACGATGTTTCTGCGCAAAAAACGCGCGTAAATCCCACACACTCCTGAGTGGATGCTTACTGCTGCTGGGGAGTATACTAGTACTAGTACTAAGTACTAGTACTAGTACGAAAACGCATCCTTTCGCCATCCATCGTCGTCACCTCTCGACTCATCTATCTATCAGCCATTGCTTCGAATAAAGCAACCGGAACCCATTGTAATCTTCACTTATGAGACACCACGATGGTGTTGTTACATTAGCTCGAGGAGATGGTGAGATGGGCTTGCCGTTCTGATTTGTACGCGCCATCTTGGCGTATAGTACAGAAAGAGTGGCATCACCCACGCATCATCGTCTCTTCTTTAGACTACGGACAGGGCTCAAGCAATAATGGAGGCCAAGCTGCAAGAAAGATCGTGCAGGCGTATCGTGCATATCAGTTCCAAAGAAGAACAGCAATTGCAAGCTTTGGAGTTTTGACCTCGTTGTCAACAGGTGGGTGAGGGGGAGAGATGTGTGTGATACGAAAAAGGGGCAAGCAAGCTGGCAGCAATACTACTACTGGTGGCTGCAAGCAGACAACGAACACCTTCTGCTGCTACCCAGACGACTCTGTGAACTAACTCAACTGGAACGGTTCTCGAGTGACGTATAGTGGGTGGGTTCTATATTGTAGCACAAGTCATGACTGCGTTTGGGGACAATCATGATCATCGATCTCTCATCTTGGTGACCCCCCCCCCACTCTCTACCTATCAATAAGTGCATCCTGGACTCGTGTCACACAACTTGCATGAGGAGCACCATCGTCGTATATACTTGAACGGTTGGTTGGAGGCGATTCGGGGCATATGATATTTCGAGATCAGCAGAGATTCAAACATCTCCTTCATCGATCTCTCATCTCGGGGACTCGTGTCATACAACTTTCACGAGGGGTACTATCACCATCGTTGTATACGTGAAAGGTTGGTTGGAGGCAATACGGGGCATATGATATTTCGAGATCAGCAGAGACATCTCCTTCTTCCAAGAAGTCACGGTCGTGTTGTGGATGGGCATTCATTTGACGATCCGACAAAACGAAACGGCTGCTTCGACTCTTGTGTGACTTACAAATTGTCCACAAACAAGTTACTCATTGTGATGTTGCAAGTACAAACCATCGTTCGGAACACTTGCTCCGCCATTGCGCATCGTGGTGATGGTCAACGAGCACGAAGGTCACGCCAACAAGGAGAACACAGCCAGTGGAACCCGAGCGACCAAAATCACGGAACTCTGTTGGTATCAGCCAGTCGTCAAGTCTGCATCGTCATCATCTACTCGATCGACTCTTCAACACATGTACAACCTCAACGACATGAGAGGCTACTCTGTTCCTCGATTGATCCATCAACCATGACTCGAATATAGTCGTTGAGGAGGAAGAAGAAGAACTCGAGGCTGCATGTTCGATGATTGATTCGATTATGACTCTAGCATCGTTTTCGTTTCAAACCAAGCGAGTGACTCCTACAGTAACGACTTGAACGACTCGAACAACCAATTACAACACGAGACTGAAACTGGACGACGACACGTCGGTCTCGTCTTGGCGGGGTTTGGCATTTTGCACACCTCGATCCGGCCTGGAGCGTCGTACATCGCCAAGCAGCTACCACCATTCATATGCCCAGGGTATGACGACATACTTGCCTACATACATGGGACAATCATCAAGTACGTTTGGAACGCTGGCGGCCCACTGTTGCAAAATTCATGACTTGACGCCAATTATAAATTGAGGGAGGAGTCTCCTTGGAGCACCTGTCACCGTCGTGATGGCACCCATGGTGCGAAAACCTGCGGTCCTCGCTTGTGCTGGGCACGATGAAGGAATTGATTGGAGCGGTCATGCAGAGTGACATCTTTTGGAGTACGGCCATTCCCTATTCAGTTGCCTTTGTACCGAGGACCAATGAAAAAGCACTTGACAACTTTTTCAAGGCATTATAAAGTTGCCAGGTGAGTTCATTGCGTGAATGACTGTGAATGACTGGTCAAAAGATGTGGTGTACATTTCGAGTGGAGAATGATATTGCTCCCTGTTAGCTTCTTACATTTGTTCCGTCTGCGACCGGCTCCATTCACGGTCTGATATCCAGTAGTTCCTTTCATTTTCTACTTTCCACTCGACTCAAGTGCAACATGCTGAAACATCGGAAGAGTCGTGGCATTGCTGTTGCTCGCAGTATCCGTCAAGCACCATTTTTCATTTCCATGCACAACAGTCCCCACTTCATTGTTCATGGCATCCTACTGTTTGGCCTTTCTGCTATACCCAATATTATTGCCAACGCCTTTACACACAATGTCGTAGCACTCTCGTTGCTCAATGATAATGGGATTCTTGGTGGCGGAAGTAAAAAATTGCGAGCAGGGCAAGTAGATCCGACGTAACGACTCGACTCATCAGTTTACAATAAGCAACCACATGATCGATCAAGCGAATGCCTTCACAAACAACATGCTGAGAATCAGTGCACGATCCAAAGAATGTG
>JAVCKV010103280.1:0-20240 GCA_032274145.1 Herpochondria borealis | reverse complement strand
TTTGATATTGTAGGATTTAGCGTAACCGTCCTTATCTACACGGGGACGTTTGGCTGAAGAGCGGCGGTTGGTTGCGGTAGAACTCTCATTCGAAGCACCATTTCTACGCGAGATTTTTGAGGACTGGCTGCCGTTTTTTGTCTTTCCGGGAGTTGGTTCATTTGAAAAAATCATGCCTCCAGCGATGAAGGAAAGGCCTAGTGTGACTGGCCATGCAATGTAAAGTAATGTTGATGATGCCATTGGATGCTGTAGGGAAGTGGTTCCACTATAAATTTTTCAAAGTAGAAAGTCAGTTGCCTAGTTCATATTAAAATATGATAGTCTTCTATCCTTGTGTCTATCAACGCCTTTGTCTGCGGCGGAGAGGACTTTTTCTTGAGCTGCAGCGGCCATGTTATTACTTTGCATCCACTTAGTAGCAGCACCTTTATCTTTAATTGCCCAGATCCGGAGGACATTGTTCTTATACCTGTTTCTGTTTTTGTCGGCTACTTGGTCGAGGTTCGCCAGCGCTACTTCTGGATGGTCACGTTCGGCTGCGTTAAAGAAAGAATACACGACATGCGTGTAATCATCATGATCTGACATGGTTTTCATCCAAGTTGCTGCTTTATTTGGATCTGAGGAAGCAAATTTATGTATTATCTCATTAGCAATAAAGCTACGACGGATGACTCCGAGGGAGCTTGTCCATTCAGCGGCTTTCTTGATGTCTAGTTCAGCCCATGCACGAGCAATAGTCTCTGCATAATCAGTTTTTTGTTCATCTGCAGGGAATGTCTGTAGCCAATCGATAGTACCTTGTGGATCTTTTGTAGCGAGTGACGCGGCGAGCATTCTAGTTGCACCAGCATGGAGTGTTTCGTCTTTGATAGTGGCGAGCCATGCTATGGCTTTTTCTGTACCAAGCTTGCTGACGTGAGGTAGGATGAAATGGAGTGCTTCATGTACTCGATCATATGGAAGTTCCTGAAGCATATTTGTTGCGCGTTGGGGGTTGGTTTGAGTTATTCCTATGATGATGTCTACGAGGTATGGACTGGTTTTATCACCTTTGTCGTTGAACTCTACCCACTGGATCGCTGCATCGGGTGCATATCCAGCCCAAGCACTGAGAATATCGCTAGTGATGAATGATATTTTGGTGTTTTCGTTAGCATAGGCGAGAGCGCCTTCTGGATTTATTTTTGCCCAAGCATTGAGAGGCATTTGTAATTCAACCATTCGCTTCATGTTCATGCCACTTTCAAGAAGAGTAGCTAAGGCCTGTTCGAAATCACCAGGGCCGAGTTGATCGATCATAAGCAGAAACTTAGTCATACGCTCCTTAGGATCGCTGGTGTTAGCGATCTCTTTGATATCGTAGGATCTAGCGTGACCTTGCTTACCTGTAAGGGAACGAGTGGATGAAGAGTGACGGACGTGCATAGTCGATTTTTCATTTGTATAACCATGCGAGGAAGCATTTATTTGCGAGACTTGAGAGCCCTCGTTACTTGACCCCTTTGATAGAATCATACCTCCAGCGATGAAGGAAAGGCCGAGTGTGACTGGCCATGCGATGTAAAGTAATGTTGATGATACCATAGGATATTGTAAGTGAGTGATATTGTTTAACTAATTATGGTTAGGCTAATTACGAAACTAAGTGAGGTTTTTTAACGGGTGTTTGGATTTCTCATGATGCGACTACAAACTATGCTCTTTTATAGAGGAGTTACCTTTCATCACCATAGTAGTTACGGACGACAGGTGGACTAACGCTTATATTGAGTATGGAATTATTATTGAAGTAGCAGAGGTGGCGAGCGCTTGGATTTATAAGTAGAATCATATAGAGCTTTATGAGCGTGTGCATATTTAGTAGAGTGCCTGATAGGCATACATGGTGCCACTTTTTTGTGGCTTTATTATCAATATAGAAAGGTCTGTTGCCTAACGGCGTATAAGGTATTCATTGTTTTCAGTTAATGGTACTCTCGATTGGCGTTTATGATAGCCTTTGGGAGCGGAGAGGAATTTTTCTTGAGCTGCAGCGTCGGTATTATTACTTTGCATCCACTGAGTGGCTGCGGCTTTGTCTTTAGCTGTCCAGCTAAGTAGGATTTGGGCCTTACATTCTTTTCTCACCCTGTCATTGCTTATTAGTGCAAGGTTAGCGAGTGCCACTTCTGGATGGTCACGTTTGGTTGCGGAAAAAAAATTTCTAACGACGTATTTATAACCAGATTCACCTGACATTGTTTTCATCCAAGTTACCGCTTTTTTTGGATCTGACGAAGCTAACTTACCTATAATCTTCTGAGCATTACTCATACGAGCGTAGCCTTCGAGGGAACTTGTCCATTCTGCAGCTTTGTCGATGTCTAACAAAGCCAATGCACTAGTAATAGGACCGCTATAATATTTTTTTTGAGCGTCTGCAGAAAATGTCTGTAGCCAATCGATAGTCGCTTGTGGATCTTTGGTAGCAAGTGATGAGGCGATTTCTCTAGTTGCACTAGTCCGGAGTTTTTCGTCCTTGATTGTGGCGAGCCATGCGATGGCTTTTTCTCTGCCAAGCTTGCTGACGTGTGGTATGATAGCACAGACTGCTTTATCACGCTCATTATAATTAAGCTTTGGAAGCAGATCTGTTGCGCGTTCAAGATTCGTGCTAGCCATGCCTTTGATGACATCTACGAGGTATGGGCTGGCTATATCACCTTTGTGGTTGAGCATTACCCAACGGATCGCTGCATCTGGTGCGTATCCTGCCCAAGCCTCAAGGACTGAGGTGGTGGCGAATGTTGTGTTGGTATTTTCTCTAGTATAGGCGAGTGCTCCTTCTGGATTTATTTTTGCCCAAGTATTGAGAAGTAGTTCGTATTCAGCTATTCGCTCCTCGGTCAGGCCAAGTTCACGAAAGTCAGTGACGACCTGTTCGAAGTCACCAGGGCCAAGTTGATCGAGCATACTTAGAAGCTTAGTCAAGCGCTTCTGAGGATCGCTGGTGTTTGTGATCTCTTTGATATCGTAGGATTCAGCGTAACCATCCTTAGTTGCAGGGGAACGTGTGGCTAAAAGACGGCGATTGGGCACAGCAGAAGTAGAATCATTCGAGGAAGAATTTCTACGCGAGATTTTTGAGGACTGATTGCCGTTTTTTGTCTTTCCGGGAGTTGGTTCATTTGAAAAAATCATGCCTCCAGCCATGAAGGAAAGGCCGAGTGTGACTGGCCATGCAATGTAAAGTAATGTTGATGATGCCATAAGATTCAAATTTTATTTTTATAGGTTATCACATGAATAATCTATGAATAATTGATTAACAAAGAATTACATATGCTTTCGATCCGGTCATCAATTTCTATTTATTTGGTAACTTGGATCTTTTGGGTCATGTGGACCATGGATTAATGGAAGCGCTTCTCGACCAGTTCACGGCACACTTGCACGGCGATATTATTTCACCAACAAAGCGACCGATCATTGGATTACCTGACCGACTGTAAGAATAAGCTATAGCAAAGAGGCATGACTGAATTGCTTAAGGTAATAGCGAAATTAAGTGAGATTTCAGAACGAATGTTTGGACTTCCTAAAAGGAGACTTCAAACCATGCTCCTCCATAGAGGAGTTTCCTGTCAGCTCCATAGTGTTGAAATGAGGTGCCAACAAAAGGACTAAAGGAGACAGTTTTGGTGATGTTGTAGGTGTAGCTAGCACGCGAAAATATATCGTACACTCCGTCCTCTCCGTAGTAGTTATGGACGGCCGAGAGGCCAAGATCGATACTAAGGAAGGAATCTTTATTGATGTCGTGGAGGTGGCGTAGCGAGAGTTCACTGTGCCAGCCATCAACCTCAGTGTCGTAGGTGATTTCAGCACCGACTGAGAAAAACTCGTTCTTGTGCCAGCGGATTCCCGCGAAGAGTTCGGCAGTGGAATCGAGGATGTCATCACTGATATTACGGTATTTAAGGCCGACGTAGTAATCAAACTGCTCGATCTGCTCGAGGTATTTCAGCGAGAATCCAGTTTCTGCAAAGTCGCCATCACCGGTTTCGCTGACATACCAGAGGCCGTAGCGGAGGAATTGGTAATCACTATAGGCTAGTTCACCAGATAGTTGAAAGTCGACCACTTCACCGGCTAATTTGCTGCCTTTATAGATATAGTCACTACGGAACCCAGTGACCGCTTCGATGCCGATTGGCAGTTCTTGCTTAATTTCTGGTTCTAGTTCGAACTCAACCCTAGGTTCTATTTCTAGCTCGAGTTCGGCAGTGGCAGATGTGGCGAATGCTACCGTGTAGCAAAGGGCGATAATATAGTATTTCATGGACGTGTGAATGTTATAGATTAGTTAGCGGGTAACCAAATGAGGTGAGAGGTCTCTGCAAAGTCATCTGCTCTCTGGTAGCTGAGGCGTATTTGACTGGGTCTTCCTAGGTTTGGTTGCCATACAGGGTCCCATTTTTTTGTGCTTTTATTAAAAATTTCCCAAGATAGAAAGAGTAAGTTGTCAATCAGGATGAGTGAACTGGTGGGCTCCGTTTGGTCGGTGATTTGTTCGTCGCTGGCAGCGTAGTTGTACAACTCTAGACGAAAGATACCGGCGGCGTTGACCGAGGTGATAAATTCACAGCGTTTAGCGCGGACGTCTTTGCCCTGCGACGGAAAGCGCATGTTAATATTGTCGAGCTTGAAGATCTGGGTGCCAGTTTGTTCGTCGTAGATTTCCAGGGAGGTTTTACCTTCGCTTGTGTAATTTTCGAACGTTTTATCGACATAATCTTTGAATGCATGGCTATGCTCTTGGCGAACCTGGTCTTCGACGAGGTCGACACCCATGGTGATGGCGGAGCGGGTGATGACCACAATGGAACCAGTGAGGATAGCTAGAATCGAAATCGCTAAGATGACCTCCAGTAGGGTGAAGCCCTGAGCTGTAGTTCTAGCTGATCGATGTTGGTGAGTTGTTTGCATGTCTACCTGTTTGCTCTATTTATTGTTGGTAGAGTGGGAAATGATGCAGGGAGGTGATGACTGATTCTTTCTTTTCGCTGTCTTCATACCAGACGATGAGGATCTTCACTTCGTATAAATTATCTAGTAATGTGCCATTAGAGGATTCAATTTTTGACTCGGCGACAGTGACGATGGCTTCGGCGGAAAACTCGTCGAGAGTGAAATTCTTTTGTTCAATAAACTCATCTAGAGTGGCGGATGTGGTCAGCACTGACTTCAAGGCTTGTTCTTGATGCTGGACGAGCCAGCGTTGGCGGTCGAGCTCATAGCTGATGCGTTTGGTGGAATTCAGTGCGAGTACGATACCTGTGGCAGCTATGCCGAATACCATCATTGCAAGGAGAACCTCAAGCAACATGAATCCTCGAACTTTTCGGTCTCGTTGATGGTGGTAGAGCTTCATTGTTTATTCTGACTCATCGAGGATAATTTGAGCGGTCAATGGGTGGAAGTCGTATTCGTAGCTGGCATTCTCGGCTTCAAGTTTGAGGCTAATTTCCTCGCACAAGCCTGAGGATGAAAAGAGCCATACAACTTTTGGGTTGTCTCTATTGAGCGTGATCCACTCTTGATCTAAGCGAGCGGAAATTGTAAATTCAGGTTTTACGGAGAGGTGAGGAAGTTTTTTATCAAATTCACTGTCTGGGTCATTGCTTTGCCAAATAGCAGTGGTGGTAAAAATGATGTATTGAGTGCGGCTGTCTTGTAGAGCAGACTCTTTGGCCTTGGTTGCGAGGGTTCTGACTTCAGAGCTTAAAATCATGAGGTCTTCGTTGCCCCGCTGGAGAGCAAAAGTTGCAGCCGTGCCAAGGAAGAGCGCGACAATAGATATCGCGATCACAAGTTCGAGAATGGTAAAGCCTCTAGTTGAGGTTTTACCATTTCTAGTTACCTTGTTTCGAACCATAGACGAGGTCATCATCGGTGCCAAATTCTTGATCTGTACCATTACTAGTAAGGGTGTATGACTTACCGCCATCATTATTCTTGTAAGTGTAGGGTTGGCCCCAAGGATCTGTAGGGACTTCGTCAAGCTGCTTACTCCATTTACGAGGTACAGGATTAGTGGTTGGCTTTTCCGTTAAAGCTTTAAGTCCTTGTTCTGTCGATGGATAGAATTTTGTTTTGCTTCGGTATGTTTCGAAATAGGACCCGAAGGTTCTCATGTCTTGTTCAGCACGAGCCTCTCGGGCGGTGTCTTGCACATTGCCGATAAGGGCGATGACCCCACCGGCTAAAATACCCATAATGACCATCACGATGACCATTTCTAGGAGTGTGAAGCCAGCTGAGCGTGAGTTCCGTATTGTTGTGTGATTGAGTTTCATGTAGTTCGTTTGCTAAAAAGTCTTTAGTATTCTTGCTTCTTGATGTGTCCTGTGAGGAATCAAAAGGCCATTTTGTAGGACTGTAAAGCTAGAAGCGAAACAGAATGAAGGATTTGTGGGTGGGTTTATACATATATTGTAGAAAACATTTTCTAGACTGATCATATTAATCACACAAATGGATGGTAAATTGCAAATAAGCATGCTTTATCAATGTATCTGCGACAATTGTCTCCACAAATTAGGCTTAACGTTGCGGTATGAATATTTTACAAGATATTTGAACTAATAGAGACACTCCGTATCGTTAAGAAGAAAATATCAACAGGATGGACGAAAAAACATTGTTAATTTCTAAAGGTCATCAGTGGCTCATACAAGCTGCTGTGCTTAGCTGTGATGCCGATGAGGCAAAGCTTAGACAACTATTTGAGACTGGGGCACTTATTAGTGGTTCTGGAGTCGATACGATTTTGGACTCTGGTGTCGTGAAAGAAGATGAATTTATCTCTCATTTGGCAGAGCAAGTTTCTCTTCCATGGATTTCTGAAGAACTTACACCTGAAGAACCTGATGAACTGAAGCAAATCTGCCCAGCCCAAATTGCTGTACAGAGTCAGGTGATGCCACTATCACTGGTGGATGGAGTTCTCACAGTGGCATGCTATGATCCATTTTCGATCGAAGCACGGCAGATGCTTGGACGGAAGCTTAAGGTGACTTTGCAATGGCATGTTGCATCGCGCCGGAGAGTGAGAGAGGCCTTGAGTGCTCTTTACGGTGTCGGTGCGGGAACCTTTGAACAAATTTTAGAAGGACGGGAGCTGGAAAGCTTATCGCAAGAGGATGAAGCGACAGTTATCGATGAGGATGTCTCAGATGAAGCTAGTGTACTACGCTTCGTCAACAATATCATTCGTGAGGCCTTGAGCCAACGCGCTACTGATATTCATATTGAGCCACAGCAGAACATGCTGCGTATTCGTTATAGAGTAGACGGCCATCTTTATGATGTGCCGATTCCAGAGCATATTCATCGCTTGGAGAGTTCGGTTATTGCGCGTTTAAAGATCATGTCACGGCTGGATGTGGCGGAACGACGTTTGCCGCAGGATGGACGTATCAACCTTAGCCATGAAGGCCAGGCAGTGGACGTTCGTGTCGCTACGATTCCGTCTATCGAAGGTGAGACGGTGAGTTTACGATTACTCAACCAGCAAAAATTTGATCTCGATACTCTTGGAATGGAGTCTGATCTCCGGGCTCGAATGGAAGACATACTCAAGATCAGTAACGGTGTGATCATGGTGACAGGACCGACAGGATCGGGAAAGTCGACAAGTTTGTATACCTTCTTGGATCAACTTAATACGACTGAGACACGTATCGTGACAATTGAGGATCCGGTGGAGAACAAGTTAGCAGGAGTGGTGCAGATTGCAGTACGACCAGAAGCTGGATTGACTTTCGCCAAAGGGTTGAGATCGATTCTGCGAGCTGACCCAAACATTGTGATGATTGGTGAGATTCGTGACTTGGAAACCGCTGAGATTGCTATTCGTGCGTCATTGACTGGTCACTTAGTATTTAGTACTTTGCACACGAATAGTGCGATAGGCGGAGTGAGTCGTTTGGTCGACATGGGAATTGAGCCGTTTTTGGTTTCGGCTTCAGTGCGAGGTTTGCTAGCTCAGAGATTGGTGCGTAAATTATGTGAATATTGTAAAGTCGAGCTGGAGGGCTTCGACTCAGCACAAGCGCGTCAGCTTAATATTCCGCAAGATATTGTGGGAACTCCTTGCCGTGCGGCAGGTTGTGCAGAATGTCGGAATACCGGATACAAAGGTCGTGTCGCCTTATTTGAACTTTGTCGTGTTTCTGAACTGGTTCAAGAAATGATTGCCCGTGGTGCGGACGAGAACGAGATCAGAGTGCAAGCTTTGCTAGAGGGCTTTGAAGGTATGCGAACCTATGGGTGGAGAAAGGTGATGAGAGGTGTAACGACTATCGAAGAAGTGCTGTCGTGTACGCTGTCACATACCACCGAGACCAACGGAACCCGTGAATTAATTTCCATTTAATCTGAAGTCAGCGTATGTCAATTTTGTATAACTATGAGGGACTGAATGCTCAAGGGGGGAAACTCTCTGGTGAGCTGACCGCTAGTAGTCGTGCCGAAGCGTTGAGAGATCTTCAACAAAAAGGAGTGCGTCCGACTCAGTTAGCTGAGAAAAAGAAGGGTAACTCAAAAAATAAAATCAAGTCATCTGGGAAAGCAGCAAAATCATCGAAGGAGACTTCTGGTGTTGGAGCGGTGCTGATTAAGAAGAAGGATGTGATTGTGTTCACTGAAGAATTGAGTGAATTACTTGGAGCGGGGTTACCACTGGAACCAGCTTTGGCATCGATGGCACAACGCGACGAAGATGGTGTACTGAAGTCCACGGCTGAAAATTTACGTGCCTTAGTGACCGACGGTATTCCGATGCACATAGCCTTACGTAAGGTGTCGAAGCATTTTGATGCACTCTACTGCAATTTGGTAGCAGCCGGTGAGGCCAGTGGTACCTTAAAATCAATTTTACAACAGCACGGAGTCTATCTCAAACAACAAGCTGAATTACGAGGGAGGTTGATCATGGCTATGGTTTATCCTGGCTTTTTGTTAGTGGCATGTGTAGGCATGACCTTGCTCTTCTTGTTCTACTTATTACCACAGATCACCGAGCTATTGAGTTCGATGAAGAATCAGAATTTGCCCTTAGGGATTCGTTTGGCAACGAATTTAGGAGATTTTCTACGTGCTTATTGGGTACATATATTAGTGCTGATTTGTATCTTAACGCTTGTGCTCAAGGTGATGTTTGGACGTGAAGAGAACAAAGCACGCTGGGATACTTTTAAGCTTAAGCTTCCATTCATTGGTAATGTTGTGCAATACAGTTTTTTTGTGCAGTGGCTACAAACACTGGGTAACTTGCTTCACAATGGAGTACCGCTTGTGCAAGGGCTGGAACTTACTTCGGAAACGATAAGTAACCGCTTCCTTAAAGATAAGCTAAGTGGCCTTACTGAAAAAGTGAAGGATGGTTATACGCTTACGAGTGCGATGCGCTTGATGGAAGTTTTCCCGAGTAATATGCTAGATTTAGTGGCTGTGGGAGAAACGACAGGTAAACTCTCGCGTGCTATTTTGAGAACTGGCGATTATTTTGATAAACGTCTCTCTGCTTTACTAAGTGCGGTGGTGACTATCATTTCTCCGATTATTCTTATTGGCATGGCGGTTATCGTCGCCACACTGTGCTACACGATGGTACAGGCGATTTATCAAACTATTAACAGCATTAATAATTGATGAAAGCACGACGTATAATGATTTCAGCACCTCAAGGCTCGGCATTACTAATGGTTTTGGCTGTTATTGGATTTTTGTCCTTCACTTTGAGTGCTACATTGATTGTGGTGAGTGGTGGTTTTAAAAAAGAGAGGCAGCGTACAGAAAGCTTCGAAGCCTATTTAATGGCCCAAAAAGGGGTGAGTTTTGGAACACATCCACAGGTTCTGAGAGACGATGACTTATTACATTATCAGGCTGAAGATGGAGTCGATGGCTACGAGGTGGTCCTTTCAAGTGAAGGAGCACGACTCCATATCAATGGAGTGATACAGCGAGGGGATAAGTCGTTACTAAGAGTGCTTTTCGATGAGTGGGGCTTAGATGTTGGAGATGCTAGTAAGCTGGCAGATGCGATGATTGATTGGGTAGACAAAAATGACATTGAAGAGATTGAGGGTGCGGAAGCTGATTATTACGAAGACCTAGGATATAGAGATAGGCCTTATAATAAAGCATTCCAAAGTCTTGAAGATTTACTATTAGTGCGTGGCTTTGATAAGGTGGCAGAACTACAGCCAGATTGGCGAGAGTGGCTGACGATTTGGGGGGATACAGCGTTAGATATTCATGAGGTGGCACCGCAGTTGCTGAGTGTGGCTGCAGAAGTAGACTTAGATGAGGCCGAAATTTTTCATCGTGATGTGATTGGTGAAGATGAAATTTTGGGAACATCTGATGACTTAGCATTTGAATCTCTACCGGAAGCTCTAGACAGGCTGGGAGTGAGTGATGATGAAGAGGAACGTCGCCGTGTGGTGAGCAGGTTTCGACTTCGGAGTGGTGTACGACGTGTAGTGAGCAGAGGAAGAAGTGGTGATACAACCAAAGAAATCATTGTGATAGTAAGTAATTTAGAAAATCGTCCGGCGGTATTGTATTACCGTGACGCTCTAGTAGTAGAGAAGATTAACCAATTAAGTAAAGAGGGTGAGTAGTTCAATTACAACATGGATCGTTCCTAACGCAATTGCGGGTTGGGACAAGTGGGAGTTTCGACAAGGGAAGGCATCTTGTACGGAGAAGGCTATTGCTGTCAAAGGGAAGGATTTTTCTTCTTCGACGATGGTGGCACTCCCTGTAGCAGATGTGCTTACTTATCCTCAAATGGTACCGCCAGTGGATCAGGAGACTTTACGTTCAATGGTATTCCTTGAGCTTGAACAACGCTTGAGTGGCAAGGTGCTTTCTGAGGTGGGCTGGGCTGATGCCTTGATTCACCTGGGAGAGGATGGAAATGCACACGCGACCTACGTCATTGACAACAGTGCGCTAGATTACCAGACATCATTCCGACACTGTCAGTTCGATTATTCAGCACGCCTCAGATCAGTCTCAGATGATGCCTTTATTATATGGCAGGAATGGGGGAGCTGGGCGATAGCCTGTTGTCACCAAGGGGTTGTATTTTATGCAGAGGTGTTAGGTGAGGAATTACCTGAGAATCTTGCTAGCACATTACAAGTGATCTCGATGAGATTCATGATGAGTGGAGTTTCTTACACCCCAGAGAAGGTGATTTTCAGTGGTGAGCTTCCTGAAAGCTCCGCCGTGGTGCTCGAAGACCTGGCCAAGGCTGAATGGCAGGTAGAAAGCCATTCTGACTTTTCTCCGACTCTGCCGACGGATCAATTAGGCTATAAGCCTGAGTATGTGGTTGAATGGAAAGTCGCAAAGAAGGTAGCGAAGCAACGGGGTATAGCTGTGGCTGTGCTAGGTGTTTTATGTGTTATTGGTGTCGCGTTTTTGTGGTTCCAAAGGTGGCAAGTGCAACAGGAGATTGATAAGTATCAAGCGGTAGTTGATCAGCACAGTCCGATGCAGGTGGCTAATGAGCAATTTGAAGCGAAGCGTGACGAACTGTGGCCGATGTGGACGAGTGATTGGCCTCTAGTGCTGATGCAGCAATGTGCCGAGAACATGCCTTCTGGGTACTCAGGTAAATTGACAATCGATAATCTCAAGGTTGATTGTAACAAAGTTTTTTTAAAGGGGAAATCTAAATCAGATAGAGAACTTAATGAGTTAGCAAAACTATTGCGCAAAGATAAGCGATTCATAGATTTTGACTGGGATGTAAAAAACCCTCAGCAATCAGCTTCTAAAAAGTTTTGGACTTTCGGAATTGAGGGAACAAGAAAAAAAGAAGTTGTAGGAGGAGAAGCAAGCTAATGGCACTAGAAAAAAGAGAAAAGACATTACTACTGGCGACGGTCTTGCTAGTTACAGTTTTGGGTGGCTTGTTTGGTTATAGTCAATACAAAGCCTCCATGAATAGTCTACAAGTAGACCTTGTGCAGCTTAAGATCGACGCCGAGAATGCAGAGAAAAGTGTACAAAAGGACGCGGAACTGGCTGAGGATAAGGAATGGTTGGCTGAAAATGAACCTCCAGAGATGGAGTATGAAGATTTACTGACACAGCTTAAAGAGCATGTATATAAGTGTGCCACGCAAGCAGGATTAGGTTCTGATAGTCTTCGTAATGTCGTTCCGCGTCGTGTCGATGACGAAATGCAGAATTACCGTCGAGCTCAATTTAGTTTTGTGGTGGATACTAACGAAGCCTTACTCAAAGCTTTTTTGCTCTCCCTTCACAGTCCTAAGGAATCTCGAGCTGTGATCTCTATAAGCACAAACCGAGCTACAGGTGACTCGACAAAACTAATCACAGAAATAATGGTGGAACAATGGTGTACGCCAATTAACAACGATGACCTAGAGTAAATATGAAGATTATGAAAACATTAATATTTTTGACTATTATCGGGATGTTCGCATTGCCGGTCATGGCAGTTCCGCCCGTTGAACCAAAGCTAGAAGACTTTCAAAGTTTAGGTTCAACAAGTATGTTTACTCCGCTTACGGTGATTAAACCGCCAGTGATAGTCGTTAAAAAGCCAGTGGAAGTAGTAGTGCCGCCATCGGATTGGGCACTACGTGGGTTGATGAAGTTAGAGCAAGGATGGATGGCGGTAATCGTTAACAAAAAGGATGCGAGCCAACGCCATTCACTCTATGAGGGCAAGGAATACAAAAACTTGAAGCTCATTTCAGTGGAGCAGGACGAGGCTGATTATTTACAAACCAAAGTTAAAATCGAAGAGAGTGGTCAGTCGCAAGAACTAAAATTTTCAGAAAAAGACATGGCGGGCCTACTTGCACGAGGCAGTTCATCGGGGGCTAAAGCACGAAATAAAAAGCAAAGTGCGAGCTCAAAAAGAAAAGCACACTACCGAGGAATGAGACAAAATTCATCTAAAAAATAAAACTAGAGCTTTTCTATTGATATCAAAATCTACACACTACTCCATTAATTGGAGTGAGTTATCACTTACTAAATTTACACACAAACACATCATAACATGATCACAAACACTAAAATGCTCACCTTGAGGTCGCTGGCCATTGGGTCGTTCGGCTTCTCCTTAGTATGCTCTATTTACGCTCAGGAAAAGGCACAACCAGTGAATCGGGTGGAGGACATCAGAGATACTATGATTGATAAGCCTATCCAGCCGCCAGTGCTGGATGGATTAACGATTGCCGCACTTTACCAACAGTGGACAGGGCAGCGTGTGATCGTGAGCAATGCGGCACGCGAAAAAGTGATTACCTTTAATCAACAGCCGCCGATGACATTCGGTGAAGCTGCTGGATTATTAGAAAAAACCATGTTGCTTGAAGGGCTTGTGTTTGTGTCTGGTGGTGACAATGTGGTGAAGTTGATGCTCTCTCAAGATGTTCCTAAAACAGGAGCGACGGTGATCAGTGACGAAGCTTTATTACCGAAAGGTGATCAAGTGGTGACGTATGTGATGAAGCTGGACAACATCAGCCCAGACGAAGCCTTACGCACGTTCTCCTCAGTGGTGAAGCAGCTAAACCCACACGGGTCTATCGTTTCACAGCCGAACACCAATGCCTTGGTGATTACGGAGAACACTGCACTTATTCGTACTTTGATCAAGCTCAAGGCGAGTATCGATATTCCACAAACTGGAGTGTCACGAAAAATGATCCAGCTCGAGCATGCTGATGCAGAGCAAATAGCGGAAAGCATCAAGCTTATTGTTGATTCTCAGATTCAGCAAAATTCAGTGTTGGCTCCATCAGGACGTGGAGGCGCGGCACAAGCCGTCAACCGTGGGGTGAAGCAAGTAGTTAAACCTACAGGAGGCTCGGCAATAACAAAAGGAAAGGTGAGCCCGATTAGTGTGATTCCTGACGCACGCACTAACCGTATTTTTGTGATGGGTCGCCCGATCGACATTATCTTTGCTGAAGCACTAGTAAAAGATTTTGACCGACCTGCAGCCCAGCGTAACTTTAACAAATTTGTGTTAAAGTATGTTCCAGTTGGGGAGTTTCTTAGCATTGCGCAAAACGGTATAGAGAGAATTCAAGGAGATGAAGCACAGGGGGGTGGTAGAGCCAACAACAATCAAAGAAATCGCCCAGCACCGCAAAACAATGACCCAAATGGAAGTAATTTACCTGAAACTGAGCGTTCAGAAATTCCGCAGTCAGTGTTGATTGGCAAAACCTTGTTGGTTGCAGATAGCACCAACAACACCTTGTTAGTGCAAGGACCACCACAGAGCATGGAAATCGTGAAGAACCTTATTTCTCAAATGGACATTCCATCGAAACAAATACAAATCACTGCTATCTTTGGTCGCTACACGATGGACAATGAAAAGTCCTTTGGAGTTGATTGGCTAAGCTCATACAAGACAGCTGGAAAAGGAGGCTTCGGTGCAGGAAGTCGCACAGGATTTCCGTTGGTGGTTGACCCAACAACGATGACGAACCCAGGTATTTTCTCCAATGCCGCTGCCAATATTCCAGGTCTCTCGCTCTACGGCCAAATCGGCGATAACTTTTTCCCTTATTTTAGAGCTTTAAAGGCATCTGGGAAGTTTAAGCTGTTGGCACGGCCGACGATTTTCACCACCAACAACCGTCGTGCTACCTTGTCTTCTGGCCAACGTATTGCAGTTCCTACCTCGTCACTCACTGATCAGAGTAACGGTACAGCGTCGCAGAGAACCGCTATTGAATTCAGGGACGTGTTGCTCAACTTGGAGGTCATTCCATTGGTCAACTCGAAAGATGAAGTGACATTGAAAATTTCCTTCATGAACGACAACGTGGTCGGTAACCAGACGATCGATGGTAACACCATTCCAACAATCGGCACCGAGGAAGTTCAAACGACAGTGAGGATTCCTAATAACGGTACGATTGTATTAGGTGGATTGATAACCGAGCGTGAGACGAAAAATAAAAGTGGTGTGCCAATTTTGAGTAGTATTCCAGGGATAGGAAAGATCTTTAGTTCTGAAACCAAAGATACGCTCCGTGAGGAATTGGTGATCTTTATTCAGCCTCGTATCATCGATGGGCCTGCAGCACTTGCTGACTTACAGAAATACAATGCAACGCAGTCGCAAGTGACCAGAGATATGCAGAGAGGTACTTCATTGTTGCCTCCAAAAGACTACATGGATCCAAAACAGCTAGAGGAGCACCGCGCCCATCAGCGTAAAACACAGCAAAACCCGATACAGCAACCAGTGCAGAATCCGAGCTCGAAAACAACGCCACGGAATCGCTACAGAGGCGATCGTCGTTAATCGATAGTCCTTAATCTATAGCCTCCAAGGGCTTGGATACCTTCTCAATTGGGGTAGCGGCGGGAGACGTTGGAGTGCTCTCTGTTGGCGTCGTGTATCGTTTATTGAGAATGGGAATGGACACCTTGCTCTGTAGGGATCGCTTGTGGAGCTGAACTTAGATTTGGTGCAACAAAGAACTTGGTCAGATCAGAAAGTACATCAGCGAATGATGTCGGTCGTAGACTAGGTACAGGATTGATCAGGTGGTGGAGCCAACTGGCAAAGGCAGGCTCGACAACTGCGTATTGAGAAATATGTGGTTGTCTATTTTGTAGATAAAATTGCTGTATCAGCGAGGGTTTTTTTCGATGTTTGGGTGGCCACCAGCTAGTGCTATATAGCAGATTTTCCCGGTGGTGAAGACATCTGTTATTTCACTAGAATTGTGACCATCGAAAAGCTCTGGAGCCATGATGGAAGGGTCAGCTATGTCAGAAACAGGAGAGTCGTCGGTATCGAATATACGGTTAATTTCGTTGAGTCCGTGATCGATGAGTTTAAAGGATAGGCCGCATAGCCCATTGGAGTTCATCAGTACAGATCGTGCGGAAAGGGCCCCATGAATGAACCCTTTTTTGGTGTGCAGCAAGTAGGCGTCGGTCAGCTGTTGAGCGAGTTGGAAGACCTCTTGTTGGTTTAGTGGGCCTCTGCGTTCAATATGTTCTGAAAGAAGCACTCCTTCCTCCATTTCTGAAATGATATAAGGACTGGATTCGTCAGCACTGGACTCCAGCACTGTGAGGATGTTGGGGTGCTGAAGAGAATAGAATAGAAGCGAAGGGCACATTCTTGGAAGCTGACTAGTTGTTCATTGGTCGGAGAATTTGCATTTTGTGTGTAGAAACGGCGTAGGATGACGGATCGCTTTAGGACGGTATCAAATGCTTCGTAAACACCCCCAGTTCTTCCTTTTCGAATCTGGTGTTTGATTTCGTATCGTTGGTTACTCATAGGCTTAGTGATATGCCAAAACTTAAATAATAGATGAGGAACAAAGGTGTTGTACCTTATCGGGAGTTCGTGAGCTTGAGGTTAAAGATGAGAGATTTACTTGGTGTACGGTATTGTTTGAGTAAGTCAGTTAGTGAAGCAAGGGTTTTATGAAGTGATTCGTTTTTTTGATCTTGTGCTAAGCTACAGTTGCTTGTGGTGATATACGCATGTCCAGTGAGAGCATTTTGAAAGTTGTACGGAGCTGCAATAATCTCTTCACGGTTTGGCTTGGAGCTCATTCAATATTTGACTGAGTTGGAACCGAGAATGTCAGTTTGGTAATGAAGTGTAAATTAATTTGCTTTTCAGAATCGTATAAGTGGTGATTAGGCGACCAGGTTAGGTAACACTAGTGCTCCGTCAACACTAAGAGTTAGGGTTGGTTTGTTTTAGGGGTATTAGAAGTGCCTGGAGGCTTGTTACAGAAGCTTGATCCTTTTCTCTGATCGCGGCGTTGGTCTGTGGTCAAAGAATCTCGATTCATTGACCACCTTCCGCCTTACTTTCAAAAAAAATGATCTTCGCCAGCCCTAATTCTTAACGCTGACAAAGCACTAGGAGATATTTTAGAATCGATTCAAATGATGTATTAACTGGATAAATCGATTTCTCAGAGGGTAGATTTGCGCTATTCTAAGAATATTATGGGAGTTGAGATTTTTGCATTGAAATGTGGTTGGATTGGAATGCTCCTCGGAGTGTTGAGCGGCGCGTTGATGGGACTCTTTTTCCATAAAGAAAATTGGATGGGTGGCTATGGCAGCCATCAACGACGATTTGTTCGACTGGGGCACATTTCCTTTTTCGGAATTGGCTTGCTCTCCCTGTTTTATGCATTGAGTTTGAAACCATTGGGCCTCAGTGATACCGAAGCTTGGATCGGAGCGTATGGCTTATTGGTCGCTGCGATCGGGATGCCATCCCTGTGCTTTTTAACTGCCTGGAAGAAGGCATTTAGGCACTTTTACTTTATCCCAGTGATTGGAGCGAGCACGGGAATCTTTATGATCTTATGGGGAGGAGTAGCGGCGTGAGAGTAGGTTTAATTGCGATTAGTGGCTTGAGGGTCTGTGACACCGGATTGTTGGAAGCTGGCCTGAGTTTCCCCAGTCTTTCTGGGCGTGCTCGGGAAATCGAAGCTCTGCCGTCATTAGGCTTACTGACCTTGGCAGGGTTGACGCCTAGTGGGATCGACCTTGAATATTTAGAAGTGAGAGATGTTGACTTCGACGATTTACCTGCACGATTTGATGCTGTGGCATTATCGACCTTAGCGGCAACCTCGAAAGAGGCGTATCGTTTGGCGGCGAGGTTTAAAGAAATTGGCACCACGGTCATTTTAGGTGGGTTGCATGCAACTTTGTCACCAGAAGAATCTCAAGAACACGTCGATTGTTTAGCGATAGGAGAGGGTGAGCCGATATGGCCAAAAATGATGGAAGATCTATTAGCGGGTCAGTTGAAACCTCGTTATGATGCACGTTTGTGCGGACCCTTTGATTTCGCTGAATCGCCGATGCCGCGATTTGATTTATTGGAGGCCGATCGTTACCCGCGTTTCACTGTTCAGACCCAGCGAGGTTGTCCGTTGTCGTGTGAGTTCTGTGCAGCATCAATGCGCTTGTCGCCAAAGTTTCGGGTGAAGCCAGTTGAGCGAGTGATTGAGGAAATTCGGATGCTGAAGCACCTGTATCGTAGGCCTTTTATTGAATTTGCAGACGATAATACTTTTGCGGATAAGAAGCATAGCAAACGGTTGATGAAGGCCTTGGAAAAAGAAGATGTGCGATGGTTCACTGAGACCGATGTGTCGGTGGCTGAGGATGAAGATTTGATTAAGATGATGCGGGATGCTGGCTGCCAGCAAGTGCTCATTGGATTGGAGAGCCCAAACTTTGGTGCATTAAATGGTGTTGAGACGAAGTCGAACTGGAAGGCCCGGCGCACCGACCGTTACTTAAAGGCGGTTGAAACCGTGCAGAAGCATGGGGTCACTGTCAACGGCTGCTTTATTTTAGGCCTCGATGGGGATGGACCAGAATGTTTTGACCAAGTGTTCGACTTTGTTGACCGCAGTGGCTTGTATGATGTGCAGGTGACGTATTTGACACCGTTTCCTGGAACTCCATTGTATCAGCGCCTGACTGAAGAGGGCAGGATCTTGGTGGATGGAGCATCTGAGCTATGCACCTTATTTGATATCAATTTTCAGCCAGACAGCATGACCGTTGCTCAGTTGAAAAGTGGCTACTTGGACCTTGTGACTAGACTGTATGACGAAGATTTTGTCGCTAGCCGGTATCAAAAATTTAGATCGCAGTTGCGTCAGAGAGTGAGAGAGCAAAGGAGAATTAATACCAATTAGAGAAACAAAAGAGACTAATGATTTTTTTAAAAGGATGATGAGACTAGGCTACGCAATGGCCGAAGGTTACTCGCTGTATTCATCTACAATCAGTGTTTTTCTTAAGCCGCGTGCCCGCATCGCTCCTTTATCAAGCCTCGATTCTAAAAGAATATAGCTTCGCATAAGTCTCTTTTTAAACTCTAAATGGTCATTGGCGTCAAAATAAGCTTACAGCTTTTATAGATTTGGGGCTTCACTCTTCTTTTGTCATGTTGAAGATGCCTTATATCATAAAGCAGTTCTACAGTTAGCGTTGTAGTTTTCATTATGATGGAAGTAAACCGGCTTGAAATTTTTTCAATTGAGAGTAGTGTGCCTTGCCTACATTTTGACTTAGATTTCAGATGAGCATGGATTTTGGCGGTTAATTGAGAAAAGATCATCACTACTGTTAGTAAAATACTCAAATGTACTTTATTTTTGGTAACTCGGTCTAGTAATTCCCTAAGGTGAGTTTGCCCTTTCAGGGCTCTAAATTGTATTTCAACCCCCCATCGTTGAGGATAAAGATGATGGATTCCAGAGGAGCAATATTGCTCTGTGGGTAAATTAGTTAGGTAGATTATCCAACTTTCTCTTTCTAGGCTCATTTTGTTGGCTGTGCTCCCCATTCGTTTTTTATGCAGTTTCATTTTTGCTCGGCGGCAGTTTACTACTTCTTCTGTGCAGTGTAAGGCTACCAATCCTGCTCTAGTAGGGTTTGAGTCGCTTACTTCCACCTCAATATCAACCTCCATTTGGCTTTCTGGTAAGTGCTTTAAATATTGTTCAATAGAGGGGCCATGAAGTATGTACAGAGGTATTAGAAGGCACTCGACTAACAAAGGATGACTTTTTCTGATCTATGATTTTTAGTCCTTGAGATATAAAATACCCCATATCTCTATGCACTAGGTCGTGCTCATAAAGGTCTCGTGCTAAGACTATGTCCTGCTTGGTTCCATGATCTAAAGGCAGATGAACTAGGTCGCCAGAAATAGCGTCTTTGATGATGTCAATTTTAGCGGATCCTTTCGGCCCCCATTTATTGCCAATCCCTTTGTAGTGCTTACTACTCTTGGGTGATAGACGTAATTGTGTAGAATCTTGGAGAAGAACGCGTTTAAAACAGGAGCCCTTATTAGACCCCGCTTGAAGTTGATAAAGACTATCACTCACTTCCTGTAAAAATAGTAAAGCCTCGGGTTTAAAACGATAGTGAAGCCCTTGTCGAGAAAGTGAACAATTAAGGATTTGAGATAGTTGAAGCACTAAATTTTGAAGGGATCCTTGTCCACTACTAACAGCCTGTAATAAACTCAGAAGAAAACCATCGGCACTAAATTTAGAGGTATTACGTTTAATCATGGGTATCCAAAAATTCAGATAAATCTAGGGCTCTAATTTAGTTCTGTGTCGCCTATGCTCGATATTTCGTGG
>JAVCKV010103169.1:0-20251 GCA_032274145.1 Herpochondria borealis | reverse complement strand
ATCCCCCATCGTTACTGGTAGATTTTGAGGGCTTCTTTTTCCGAAAAACGATTGCTGATGACTATCAATGATTCATCACGACCTTTCCCCTTCATCGATTTCGAGGCGAAAAATAGCTCCAGCCCGGAGATACGCAGACTTTTTTTTCGTTGCGGTCCCGGCCCACGAGTTAGTTTTTCAGCTTGGTTCTTACCGACCCAGACGTTCTTTTTGATCCACACGATATAAGCGACGTCTTGCTCATCCAACCACTGGAGCCATTGCTTCCGGATGAATTCACGCTCCATGGTGAGAACCTTGATGTCGGTGGCGGGAAGGACGGAGAGAAGTTTTTTGGCAGGGCTCCTACACAAGCGAGATTCCCCTCGGGAAAGGGCGGCTTATCCACAGATTTTTGCAGAAGGCCATGGCACTTTTGCAGAGGAGGCACCAGCGAGCCTGTTGGTGCTGCCAGCCCAGAGAGCAATTGCCCTGAAACGATTGCAAGCGCCCACAAATCGTGACCGTGTTTCCGGAGGCGGAACGATTGCGACTCCAAAGCATGCTCTTGCTAGAGCGAAACCAGGAAGAAGAGCGAAGGCCACGGTTGCTCTCGGTCTTTTGGCAATCTTGGGTGGCATCGCTTGGCTTGTGAAAATGAAACAGCAACCAAGCGCAGATTTGCCACCTTCAGGCGGCTTGGAGCCGATTGTGCAAATACCGGATACGAAAAATCTTATTGATGATTCCAAGGCCATCGAATCGATCTTGAAATTTTCCAAGATGACGGTCAGCGATACCATAACTTCTCTTGGGAGTCCTCGCGGAACTCTAGAGCTTGCCTATAATTTCGGCTACAGTGGAGAGGGTCTTTCGCAGGATGGAATCACCTTCGAAAGCATCAGTCATGGTCACCTTCCCTCCCCAGTTTACGGGACGACCCGGGGGATCACCGTCCAAGGTCGATCTGCGGGAGAATCTCCAAATTTCAACGTTGCTGACCTAGGTGAGGATCTTTGGCAAGCGGTCACCCATACGGACCGCGGTGAGGATCTCGAACTAAAAATCAACGGGTTGACGCCAGAAAAACCCTATCAAATTCAGGTGCTTCTGGGGGAACCGCGAAACGAAAAATGGACCCGCTACGACAACGGATTGATCACAATCACCGGAAGCTCGGGCGTCAGCCAAGAAACCCGTTTGACCTTTGGCAATGAAGACGGAGACTACGCGCTCCTCACGATCGAGATATCCCAATCAGAGTCGCTACTCTTTGAAATGCCCAAGGCGACCTTGCGACCAGGCGTCGGGGAATTGTGATCCACTCGACTTCCGGACGATGAGACTTAAGAGCTAATCTTTACTCTGAAATTTCTCACGATATCGGAGAGGTCTAGAACTATCCAGACATCGAACCCCAACCATCCTTCTCGGAGAATTTAGAGAACGGAAATCATTTCGTGACGAACCGTGAAAATTTCCCTAAGAATCTTAGCCATGAAATTTCTCATTCCTTTCATCGCGCTATCTGCTCTCTTCCTTGTATCCTGTGGAGGTTCTGGAAGTAAGGCATTATTCCCTGCACAGCCACTAACCGGCGCGGAATCATCCCTCTACAACGAGATCAATAAGGTCCGCCGCGCTGAGGGTAAACAGCCCCTTGCCCGAGCGGCAAAGCTAGATGGCTTGGCCGCGAGTGAAAGCTCCCGCCTCGCAGCAAGCGGCGCTCGCAGGCCCGACATCACCGCCCTCCGCAGTCGCGCAGGCTTCAGCAGAATGGCGGTCATCGTGGGATCTCTCCAAGACCGTGGACCAGAAACCGGCACCAGCTTTCCAAGTTACTGGATGAAGAGCCAACTTGAGAAAGGCTACATCCTCGGTGACTGGTCTCGGGTCGGCGTGGGAACCGCTAAATCCCAAAACGGCGAACTCGTGAGCATCGTCATTTTCGGAAATGCCGGAGGGGCCTCGCTCATGCACCCCTTGTAGACTGTATCGCTCAGAGCGATCTACTTCTTCACTTCCCGGATCTTGATGTTGCGGAACGACACCACGTTGCCGTGATCCTGCAAACAAAGGTGCCCCTTGGTCGCTTTTCCGAAGCTCGCAAATTTGCCAAACTTCGAAGCCGCCACCCGCTTGTCCCAATCGGCAGACCCTTTGACATACTCGACATACTTCGTCCCGTTCATCCACTGGACACACTTCTCCGGTGTAATAAAAACTTTCAGAGTATTCCATTCGCCTGCAGGCTTCGTGGCATCCACCCCTTCCGCCGGCTGGTAGAGTTGGTAAAGCCATCCCGCCTTCTGGGGATCATGGCCATCGACATTATCTTGAATCTGGATTTCAGGACCGGTGCGCCAAGGCCTATCTTCAGTTTCCTTCACATGGAACATCAGGCCCGAATTTCCGCCTTTAGAAATCTTATAGTCCACCGTGAATTCAAAGGCATCATACTCCTTCTTCGTAATGATGTCGCCGCCTCCTTTGCCGGTTAAGGTGAGTTCCCCATCCGTCATCACCCACTTGGGCGAAATGCCCTCCTTCTTGTAGTTCCGAAAATGTTCCGTCGATTTTCCGTCGAAGAGCAAAGTCCATCCCGCTTCTTTCTCAGAGGCCGTTAGTTCGTTTGCCTTGTGATGATCGGCGGATAGAGGAAGGGTCAACAAAAGGAAGGCAAGTGCTTTCATGCCTCATACCTTGAAGATCCCTCAACCGATCTGTCGAGAGCAATCTATTGCAGATCCCGCAGACCTATTCCTCGTCCTGAATTTCAATCCGAAAGAATACCTTTTCCACGTCCTCTAAATTCGCTTCGGCAAGATCAAAGACCCCAGTCGTCGTCTCTCCCTCGGCCCCTTCAACCCCATCATCGAGATCGAAATCCCAGCCGACAAGTCCCCGGCGCAGTAAGCGGGACTGGTGCTCCAAAGATCACCGTCGGCACGCCTAGGCCCGTCCCGGAAAGACAATCAACGACATCTGCCGTCGTCAACTCCACCCCATTTGGATCCAAGATCGTAAAGGTGAAATCGTTCTTTCGATCAACGTTTTGAACCTGACTCCCGCTCACCGACCAATTGTCGAAGGCCACCCCCGTCACCGTCACTGAGCGCCCTAGCAGGACGGTCAAAGCGACCGACGTCGTCCAAAAAGCATCTCCATTTCCTGTATTAATTCCGAGAGCGAAAACACTCTGCACCAGCGCGTTGCCATCAAACAGAGCCAAGCCGCCTTCGGTAGCATTTACCGACGTCATGCTACCGGGATCAGCAATCCCATCTACCACCGAAGTCAGACCAGATGCCGTATCGTTCGCGATCGTCAAAATTCGTTGAAGCAATCACGTCAGCATTCGCTACCGAAAGTAGGGCCGATTGCGCAATGAGCGCGTTGAGAACAAAAAATTTAGAGTATTTCATAATATGAAGACGGGAAATTAGTAGCGGCAGATATGAATTCGAAATCGGTCGTAGAAAAAAAAGAAAATGCCGGATGCATCAAGATCATCCGGCACTTCCTGAAATTGGATTTGAATCCGCTTTAAATATGAAACTAGCGGCGGCGACGAGAAGCCAGAGCCACGAGACCCAGCACCAAAAGCATAACTGCTGATAGCTCGGGAATTGGCTCAAGCACCCCATTAATCGAGAGATTATCGATCCCGGTGTGGTTTCCGGTTTCATTGAAGCCAGTGAAATCACCACCTTTGATTTCAAGCGTCTAAGTCCCCGGATCGCTAAGTGCGATTGGTGATCCAAAAGTGGCGAGAACCGGCACTCCTGCGCCCGGATCAGGCCCCGAAGCTACGTCGGTTACTGTAACGGCACCTAACGAAGCCGACGAGGGGTCCAAGAGTGTGACCGTAAAGTCTGATCGACGGTCCTGGTTATAAGCCTGACTCCCGTTGATTGCCCAATAGTCGAAGGCTACGTTCTCAACAGTTACCGAATCACCTTCCGCAACGGTGAGGCTAACGGTTGTCGTCCAGAACGTGTCACCGTTTCCGACATTGAAGCCAAGAACGACGATATTCTACACCAAAGCAGTCGTATTGAAAAGGGTCTGCGTCGTTGGTGTCGCATTAAATGCCGCCATGTCTCCTGGGTCGGCCAATCCATTCACGGTCCAGTTTAGGCCGGAAGCAGTGTTACTTGACGCAGTCCGTCCATCGAAATTCGTTGAGACGAGAACAACAGCGCTTGCCGTCCCGCAGAGGAATACTGGAACGACCAAGGTAGGTATTAGAAGTTTTTTGCTTAATGTCATGTGAATCAGCACAACATCCACCTGAACACGACTGCGCGCGGGCTATTTTGCGGAATCATGAAATAAGTCTCCGGCAGAATGGACTCCTTGAAGCCCAAACTTCCCCCTTGATGCAACTTCCCGAAATGCCAAACTCCCCAAGTATGCCCTTCCGACTTCTCCTTCCTCTTTTTCTCATCACATCGGCACTCGCAGAGTGGCCCGCCTTCCGCGGCCCCGATAACGATGGCATTTACCCAGCTCGCGCAGACGGAAAACCTCACGGCTTCCCCACCGAGTGGTCCGAAACAAAAAACATCGTCTGGAAAACCCCCGTTACCGGCCGCGCCTGGTCCACCCCCGTCATCATGGGCGACCAAGTCTGGCTCACCAACGCCACCCCCGATGGCAAAAGAATGTTTGCCGTCTGCCTCGATAAAGCAACCGGCAAAAAACTCCACAATCTCCTCCTCTTCGAAAACGCCGACCCCGAACCCCTCAGCAACCACGTCAACGGCTACGGCTCCTGCTCCCCTGCCATTGATGCCGACCACGCCTACATCCACTTCGGCAGCTACGGCACCGCCGCCCTCGACCGCAAAACCGGCAAAACAGTCTGGCAACGCCGCGACCTCCCCTGCCAACACTTCCGCGGTCCCGGCTCCTCCCTCGTCCTTCACGAAAACCTCGTCATCCTCTCCATGGATGGAGTCGACGTCCAATACCTCGTCGCCCTTGATCGTAAAACCGGTAAAAACGTCTGGAAGACCGACCGCACCACCGACTACGGAGACATCGAAGCCGATGGCAAAATCCGCGGCGACGGCGACTACCGCAAAGCTTACACCACTCCCAACTTCGTCACCATCGGCGGGAAACTCCAACTCGTCTCTCCCGGAGCCAAAGCCTGCTATGGCTACGACCCCGACACCGGAAAAGAACTCTGGAAAATTACCTACAAGGGCTTTTCCAACGCCGCCGCCCCCGTCTTCATCGGCACCGACCTCGCCCTCATCAACACCGGCCTCGGCAAGCCCCACCTCCTCGGCCTCCGACTCGATGACCAACTCACCGGCGACGAAAAAGGAAAAACCTTCGTCGTCAAACCCGGCCCCGATCTCGAAATCATCGCCACCAACCAACTCGAAGAAGGCTGCATGGCATCCCCCGCCCTAGACGGCAAAGCCATCTACCTCCGCACCAAGACCCACGTCTACCGCATCGAGAAAAAATAAGGAGGCCGCGTCCACCCGGAGACTCTTCACTTGATTTTTTCTGGAGCTTCTTTCTTTTTCAAGCTCGTGACTTCAATGACATCCTTATTGAGGAGTTTCAACTTGCGGTTTTTTTCCTGACCCAAGTCATAAGAATAAGCCCCATCATTACGATACACTGTCACATTGTCCAGATCAGCAGATGGCGTCACCCCGCCACTCAATTCCAAAGCATCGCCCAAAGTGAGCCCCTTCCACCATCGTTTCTGCCCCCCAGATCTCACCTCACCTCCTATCGTAAAATAATACTTTTGTTCAAGGTCGCTAGGCGGACTGCCCCTCACCTTAAAGCGTGGATTGTCATAAATCTTCGCTCCCCGATAAGCCTCTTCAATCGCTCTTGCAATCTTCTCATACGACTTCCCGTCAGCCTGAACCTTCCCGATCTTCCACATCCAGATCATCCCGTCAGGGCCCTCACCATAAGTCGCATTCAATCTCTTCTTTTCGCTCTCAGGAACACCCTCAATCTTGATCTCAAATGTCCTAGGCTCAGGTTCACGTCTCGGGGCCGGCACCATCTGTCCTGACGCTACAGGCCACAAAAAAACCGCTAGGAAAATGGCAATCAAAAATCTCACAGCGTCACCCTACTTCTAATTACCCTTCGACTCAATAGCAGAGTTCCTTTGCTCAATTTCTCCCTTACTTCACAGTTCCCCACCCTCAAATCTTTGTCATGCGTATTTTGCTCTTCCTAACCCTGGCTCTTCCCATCTTCGCGGCGGACAAGCCCAACATCCTCTTCATCCTTGCCGATGACCTCGGCATCAAGGACCTCTCCATTGAAGGCTCCACCTTCCACGAGACCCCGCACATTGACGCCATCGCCAACGGCGGCATGCGCTTCACCAACGGCTACTCCACCTGCCAAGTCTGCTCGCCCTCCCGCGCCTCCATCATGAGCGGCCAATACCCTGCCCGCCTCGGTATCACCGACTGGATCGGCGCCGCAACTGGCATGAACTGGAAACGCAATGACAAAACCCTCCCCACCGCGAACGCCTCCCAGCTCCCCACCAAAATCACCACCGTCGCCGAAGCCCTCAAGTCCGGTGGATATCGTACTTTCCTCGCGGGAAAATGGCACCTCGGCGGCGAGGGCTCCGGCCCCGAAGCCCACAGCTTCGAAGTCAACAAAGGCGGCTACCACTCCGGCTCCCCCCGCG
Source organism: Herpochondria borealis (assembly GCA_032274145.1). Taxonomy (NCBI): domain Eukaryota; phylum Rhodophyta; class Florideophyceae; order Ceramiales; family Ceramiaceae; genus Herpochondria; species Herpochondria borealis. The sequence continues at coordinate 13,578 of JAVCKV010103169.1, read as the reverse complement.
GCGGCTACTTTGCCCCCTACAACAATCCCAAGCTCGACGACGGCCCCGCCGGCGAAGCCCTCCCCACCCGCCTCGCCCAAGAAACCGTCGACTTCATCAAGCAAGAATCCAACAAGCCCTTCTTCGCCTTCCTCTCCTTCTACTCCGTCCACGGCCCCATCCAAACCTCCCCCGACCTCTGGGAAAAATACCGTAAGAAAGCCACCGCCGCTGGACTTGCCAAGGAACGTTTTAAAATCGACCGCACCCTCCCCGTCCGCCAAGTCCAGGACTGCCCCATCTACGGCGGCATGATGGAATCCATGGATGACGCCGTCGGCCTCGTCACCGCTCATCTCAAAAAGCTCGGCCTCGACAAAAACACCATCATCATCTTTACCTCCGACAATGGCGGAGTCTCCTCCGGCGACGCCTTCGCCACCGCCTGCCTCCCCCTCCGTGGTGGCAAAGGTCGCCAATGGGAAGGCGGCATCCGCCAGCCCTACTACATCGTCGCCCCCGGCGTCACCAAGCCCGGCACCACCTCCAGCCAATTCGCCACCGGCACCGACTTCTACCCCACCCTCCTCGACCTCGCCGGACTAGAGCAACTCCCCACCCACCACCCCGATGGCATCTCCCTCGTCCCCGCCCTCAAAGGCGGTCACGCTGAGCGCAACCTCTACTGGCACTATCCGCACTACGGTAACCAAGGCGGCGAACCCTCCAGCATCATCCGTGATAAAAACTTCAAACTCATTCGCTATCACGAAGACGGGCGCGAGGAACTCTACGACATCAAAGAAGACATCGGAGAAATCTCCGACATCGCCACCGGCCACCCCGACATCGTCAAAGAACTCTCCCAAAAACTCACCGCCCACCTCACTCAAGTCGGTGCCAAAATCCCCAAACCCGACCCCCGTTTCAACCCCGAGAAAAAGGCCCAACAAATCAAAAACCTCCACACCACCACCAAAGCCAAACTCGAAAAGCAACATGCCAACTTCCTCAAGCCCGACTACAAACCCAACAAAACCTGGTGGGGCTCGCTTCAAACGAAGGATTGATTCAGATTTACTTGCTTAAGAGAATCGCCCTCCATCTAAATGCCCCTCGCTCAACTCACCTCAGTCGAGAAATCCTTCTCACGAAACATCGTCCTCTGCGGTATCAATCTCACCATCGAGCGCGGCGAACTCATCGCCGTCCTCGGCACCAACGGCGCAGGAAAAACCACCCTCCTCCGCCTTCTTGCCGGACTCCTCGGCCTCGACTCAGGCGAGATCCGTATCGACGGAGCCCCTTTCAATCGGCTCTCCGAAGCCCAACGCGAAAAGGTCTTTTTCCTCCCAGACTTCCCCGCCCTTTTCGAGGAACTCTCCGTCCAAGAAAACGTCGAGATCTGGCTTTCTCTCTACCGAAAAGAACATGAAAAACTCGAACAGCAATCGGTCGCGCTTCTCGAACTCTTCGACCTCATGGAGAAGGCCCACCTCCCCGTTGCCACCCTCTCGCGCGGCCAGCGCTACAAACTCGCCCTAGTTCTTTATGAAGGCTCCAAAGCCCCGCTCGGCCTCCTCGATGAACCCTTCGCCTCCGGTATGGACGTCCCCGGGATCCGCGAAATGCGCAAGCTCCTCCGTGCTGCCACCGCCGACCAACGGACCGTCATTTACACCACTCAGCTCGCCGACTACGCTCGCGCTTTCGCAGACCGGATCCTCGTCATTCATAACTCACGGCTCCACTTCAACGGCTCACCCCAAGCGTTCGAAGCCCAACTCAAAACTGGCGACGCTGTCCTAGAAATCTTCTCCGAATCTGACGAATGAAACTCCAGGAATATCGTAATTCCGAAGTCCGTGCTCAGCTCGACCGAGCCGCTAAGATCTGGCTCATCGACAACCCAAAACGATCTTTCCAAGAACCAAAGGCAATCTCTATTTCTCAGATTCTAAAGTGGTTTCTAGTCAGCTGTCTCCTGTCACTCATCCCTCTCGTCCTGTGGATTAGTAAAGAAGATGGCCCCCTCTTATTGGCAGTTGCGCTACCGATTTTGGCCCTCATAGCCTTCCTCAAGATGGCTCGTATTCAGGCCGCTCCTAGTGCCAAGGAAGCCATCCATCTCCTGCCCTTCGATGATCAAACCCTCACCCGCCAGGTCCGCCGTGATCTGCGCAGACCTCTCATCGAGGGGCTCATCATTTCTGCACTTCTGGGAGTATTCGGGGCCGATGTCGTGTTCAGCCTGACCGGAGCATTACAATCCCTCTTGATTTTTATCGGCCTCCTAGGATGCCTCATGATCTCTTACTATTGGAGGTTTTTTGAGGTCTTCACCCTTCTCGCGAAAGTGTGCGCCGGCCTCCTCTTCGCCGGCATGGTGATCGACCGGTTGAAAGGACTCAATCGTGGTTTGCTCGAAGCCACCCCGTGGTTCCAAGCCTTCGACTCCCCACTCATCCTCGGCGGACTTTTGGCATCAGGAGCAACAGTCGCATGGTTCACGAAAGATCGCTGGAGCAAGATCACCCGCTTCAATCGAACCGCCTTCTATCAAAATTCAGGCAGCCACCAAGTCGAAGCTTCCAGCGAGAAAGGCGACACAGAAACGACCATTGCTTCCAGTGATTTCCCTCCCCCACCCACCCAGCCGCGAGGCCCGCTCGAACGCCTCGTCTGGCGTTTCCTCACGATCAAAGAAAAAGGGCTGCTCAGGAGCATCGGGGGCAACTCCACCAACTACCTTTCCGCATGGATCAAGACGACTTCGGCATTCCTCTTGGTCCTTTGGTTGACCCGTTTCAACTGGCCTCCTTTCATCGAATCGATGCGCTCGGCAGCCCCCATCCTCACCCTCGGCTTCATGGCGATTACCACCGGCCTCTGCTCTTCCCCACTCACCCGGTATCTTCACGGTATCACCATCGGCCCTCAAACCACTGCCCCTAGATTTCAAGTTCTCCCATTGACCCTGAACGCTCTTGAAAAACTGATGTGGAAAGTCAACCTCCCTCGCTGCATCCTCATCGCCTTGACCATTACCTTCGCCTCTCTCATGCAATCTTACTCCGAGGCTTCGATCGTGAATTTCGCGGTCACACTCCTCGTATTCAAAACACTCATTCTTCATATTTTCTGGATCCATTTTTGGGCCTGCAGCATCAGTGGCTGGCCATCACGACAAGGAAGGGTCCGAGTCTGGGTCAGCTTTATTCAGATCCTTCTCTTCTTGGGAATCATCGCCACTTTTATATCCAGCATGTTCTTCTTAACAATTTTCCAAGAGTTAAGCGGCTCTTGGACTGCAGGTAAATTTGGCCTCATTTTAACCATTGTTATCGTCTACCATTTCATCCTCCGTTTCCTGGTGAGAACACTCGTCTCTGACCCGCAATCAGACATCATTGGCCAGACCTAAGCAAATTTCCAGAGCGCAATCGCCGACCCTTGTGGAACGCGCGAACTCTCAAGCTCCCCTCTGAATCCTGAGTCAGCAACTCAGTCCAGCTGGATATCCCCCGCGTCTTATCTTCTTCCCTTTCATCAGATTCCAGAGTCGCGCGTTCCCCAATCCAGTCTAACCTTCTCCCAGATGGTTCTTCCTTTCAAAAACACTTACGCCAAACTTCCCGCTGCTTTCTTCGAGAACGTGGAACCCACTCCCGTCCTCCAGCCTTCCCTCATTGCGGCGAATGACGAACTCGCTAAAGAACTCGGCATCGATCCCGCCTTCCTCCGTAGCGACGAAGGCCTCGCCATCCTCGCTGGCAATGCCATCCCCGAGGGAGCCGAACCTCTTTCCATGGCCTACGCCGGTCACCAATTCGGCGGCTTCTCACCTCAACTCGGCGACGGCCGTGCCATCCTCCTCGGCGAAATCGGCGGCAAGGACATCCAGCTCAAAGGCTCCGGCCCCACGCCATTTTCCAGCCGAGGCGATGGCCGCTCCGCCCTCGGCCCCGTCCTCCGCGAATACCTCGTCTCCGAAGCGATGCACGCCATGGGCATTCCCACCACCCGTGCTCTCGCCGCCGTTTTAAGTGGCGAATTAGTCCTCCGCGAAACGCCTGAAAAAGGTGGCATCTTCACCCGCGTCGCCACCTCTCATCTCCGCATCGGCACCGCGCAATTCTTCGCCGCCCGCCAAGATCTCGAATGCCTCACGGCCCTGGTCGCATACGCGAACAAGCGCCACTATCCAGAAGCAACGGGCGCGCTCGGCTTGCTCCAAAACGTCATCGCATCCCAAGCGTCACTCGTCGCAAAATGGATGAGCGTTGGCTTCATCCACGGCGTCATGAATACCGATAACATGAGCCTCTCCGGCGAGACCATCGACTATGGTCCCTGCGCCTTCATGGACAACTTCGACCCGGCTCAGAAATTCAGCTTCATCGACCGACAAAGCCGCTACGCCTATCAAAACCAACCAGGCATCGCGCAGTGGAATCTCACCCGCCTTGCCGAAGCTCTGCTCCCACTCATCGACCCAGACGAAGAAAAAGCAGTCGAGCTAGCCAAGGCCGAACTCGAAAAATTCCCCCACCTTTTTAAAGCAGCCCACCTTGAGATCTTCTCCCAAAAAATCGGCCTCCCCGATCGCAAGGATGAAGAACTCATCCAGATTCTCCTCGATCTCATGGCCGCGCAGAAGGTCGACTTCACCCTTCTTTTCCGCAGTCTCGCGCTCGGCGAGGAAGAGTTCCTGGCCCACTTTGACAACGCCATCCCCGCCCGTGATTGGCTGGCCCGTTGGAAAGCAGCCGGGAAAGCAGACACTTCACTCATGAACAACGTGAATCCGATTTTCATTCCTCGCAATCACCGCATTGAAGAAGTGATCGAGGCCGCGAAGCAGGACAACTTCTATCCCTTCCACGAACTCTTGAAGGTGCTACAGAAACCATTCTCGAAGCACCCCGAATTCGCGCACTACCAGCGACCGCCAGCCCCGGACGAAGTGGTCTGCGCCACCTTCTGCGGCACCTAAAAAAACCTAGCGATCAATTGACACAGAATCACCATTCTCTGCTAGGTTCCGCGCGTGAATTTGGAAAAACAACGTCTTCAGGAAGATCGTGACCGCACCGCCAACTGGAAGCGCTGGGGACCCTACCTCTCTGAGCGCCAATGGGGAACAGTCCGTGAAGATTACTCGGACGATGGCAATAGCTGGAACGCCTTCAGCCACGATGACGCCCGTCGCCGCGCCTATCGCTGGGGCGAGGACGGCCTGCAAGGATGGTGCGACCGGAAATGCCGTCTCTGTTTTTCCGTCGCCCTCTGGAATGGCAATGACAGCATTCTTAAGGAGCGCCTCTACGGCCTCACCGGCCATCAGGGAAATCACGGCGAGGACGTCAAGGAGATCTACTTTTACAAAGACAGCACCCCCACGCACTCCTACACCAAGGCACTCTACCGCTACCCTCACAAGCGATACCCCTACAGCGATCTCTGGGCAGTGAATGAAAGTCGCGGCCGGGACGAAAGTGAATACGAAATCGAAGACACAGGCGTGTTCGACGAAGATCGCTTTTTCGACATCGTCCAAGAAGTTGCCAAGCGCAACGACAACGATCTTTTTTGGCGCATCACCGCGACCAATCACGGACCGGAAAGCGCCCCTCTCCACATCCTCCCCACCGTCTGGTTTCGTAACACCTGGCGTAAGGGCACCGGTGAAGATGCCGGACTTGAAAAACCAAGCATTAAGCTAGACGGCGATCACCTTAAGATCTGGCACGAAGAACTCGGTGATTTCGAATTCCACGCCGACTCCAATGGACTGGATAACTGCTGGCTCTTCACGGAGAACGAAAGCGACAATCAAGCAATTTTCGGAACCGAAAATTTCGCTAAGCACCTCAAGGACGCCTTCCACAAACTCGTCATTGATAAAAACATCGCCGCTGTCTCACCAGAAGAGCAAGGGACAAAATCGGCCGCTCACTTCATCGCCGAAATCCCCGCTGGAGAAACCGTCACCGTGACCTGCCGCCTCACCGCCACCGGCTCGGAAATCGTAGGACTTGACGGTGCTGATGAAGTCTTCGCTGAACGGATTGCAGAAGCTGATCAATTTTACGAAGACCTAAACCCGGGCAAGACAACCTCCGAAGAACGAAAAATTTTCCGCGAAGGATACGCCGGCCTTCTTTGGACCAAACAGTTCTACTACTACATCATCGATGACTGGCTAAAAGGGAGTAAAGACGCCCCTCGCCCGGATGACACCCGCAAGTACGGCAGAAATAGTAGTTGGGACCATCTCTACGCACGCGACATTCTCTCAATGCCGGACAAGTGGGAGTATCCTTGGTTCGCCGCGTGGGACACCGCCTTCCACATGATCCCCTTCGCCTCCATCGATCCGGACTTCGCGAAGCACCAGCTCCTCCTCTTCCTGCGCGAGTGGTACATGCACCCGAACGGTCAGATCCCAGCTTACGAATGGAACTTCTCTGACGTCAACCCACCCGTCCACGCTTGGGCGGTCTGGCGGGTCTACAAAATCGCAGATCCGAAGGGCCACCGCGACCTCGACTTCCTCGAACGTGCTTTCCAAAAACTCCTCCTCAACTTCACCTGGTGGGTCAACCGCAAGGACGAAGAAGGGCGCCACGTCTTCGGTGGGGGCTTCCTCGGCCTCGATAACATCGGTATCTTCGACCGCTCACACGGACTCCCTGGCGGCGGCAAACTCAATCAAGCCGATGGCACCGCGTGGATGGCTTCCTTCTGCCTGACCATGCTTTCCATCGCCCTAGAGCTAGCGCAAGAGCGCCCAGCCTATGAGGACATCGCCTCAAAATTCCTCGAGCACTACATCGAGATTTGCGACGCCATCAACACCCTCGGCGGCAGCGGACTCTGGGATGAAGAGGATAAGTTCTACTACGACCAACTCGTGGTTGACGGAGGCCAATCCATCCCGCTTAAAACTCGCTCACTCGTGGGCCTCCTACCCATCATGGCGACCACCGTGCTGAAGCAGTCGCAAATCGACTCTCTCCCCGGATTTAAAAAACGCATGGAGTGGTTTATTGATAACCGACCAGACATCGCGAAATACGTTCAGTTCCGCCACGTCGAGGGTGAAAAAAACCCCGACCGCTGGCTCATCTCCATCCCCGATGAGGACAAGCTCCGCGCGACACTCACCCGCATGCTTGATCGCAATGAATTCCTCTCCGACTTCGGCATTCGTTCTCTCAGCAAAGCTCACCGTAAGGATCCCTTCATCTTCGAAACCCACGGCCAGACCTACAGCGTAGAATACACCCCCGGCGAATCGACCACCGAGATGTTCGGCGGTAACTCCAACTGGCGCGGGCCCATTTGGTTCCCCACCAACTTCGTCCTCATCGAGGCACTGGAACGTTACTACTATTTCTACGGGGACGACTTCACCATCGAGTATCCCACTGGCTCCGGCAAACAACTAACCCTTCGCGAAATCTCCATCGATCTCTGCGATCGTCTCATCAAGATCTTCATGCCGCGCCCGGATGGCTCACGCCACTTCGTCGGGATCCATCACCCGCACCGCGGTAATCCGCTTTGGGATGAGCACCTCCTCTTCCACGAATACTTCCACGCCGAAACAGGCAAAGGACTCGGAGCCTCCCACCAAACCGGCTGGACCGCACTCGTCGTCCGCCTCATCCGTGAACGCCACGAAAAGCTCATCCACTTCGACAGCCAAGATTCCTAGACAGGAGTCGTGGCGAATACTGTGGCAACGAATACGACATCCGCTTCGCCCTCGAAATCGGCCATGGCAGACTAGGCCGTTTCCTTCGGAAAATCGCACCATGGATGAGCGTCGTCATGCTCGTCTTGATGTTCGCCACGAAACTCTCATTTCTCGAAATGGGCGGAAATGGCGGCATAATGGCCTTTGCCCTCGCCCTCATTCTCCCCTCCGTAATCCTTTGGATCATCGGGGGAATTCTCCCAACTAAGGCACGCCTTTACTGCTTCAAGTGCGACCGTCGAGAATACTTCCACCCGCCCGAGTTCATCGACAACTGAATTTGCAGATCCTCGGAATAGCTCGACGGCAGCTGACAATTTCGGAAAGCTCCTCTCTCATGAAGAAGCTTTTCCTTGCCGTCATACTCTTACCCGGGCTCCTCCTCGCCGAGACAAAACCCAATGTCATCTACATTCTCGCAGATGACCTCGGCCTCGGTGACCTGTCGATCTACGGGCAAACAAAATTCAAAACTCCGCACATTGATCGCATTGGCAAAGAAGGCCTCAAGTTCACCGCCCACTACTCAGGCAACACCGTCTGCAGCCCCTCCCGCGCCGTCCTCATGACCGGACAACAGCCCGGCGAAGTCTACCTCCGTGGAAACGTCACCGAAAACGAAGTTGCTCCACTCGACCCTAAACTCACCGTCCTCCCCGAGGTCTTCAAGGCCGCCGGATATAACACCGGAGCCTACGGAAAATGGGGACTCGGTCACACCCACGTTCCGGGAAACCCCAATCCCCTCAACCACGGCTTCGATGAGTTTTGCGGCTGGAAGAGCCAACGAATCGCCCACACCTACTACCCCACCACCTACGTCCACAACGGCAAAGAAATCCCGCTCAAGAAAGGAAAGTATGTCCACGACGTCATCATGAACCACGCCATTCAGTTCATTGAAACCAATGCCAAATCTGAAACGCCTTTCTTCTGCTACATCCCTACCGCCGTTCCCCATGCCGCGATGCATGCGCCCCAGCAACTTCACGAAAAGTGGCGTAAAGTCTTCCCTGAATTTGACAAAGTCATCGGTAAATACCGGATCCACCGTGGCAGTGGCGTCGAGACCGTTCCCGATGTCGTCAATCCCATCGCCGGCTTCGCGGCCATGATCGAAAACCTCGACGATCAAATCGGCGATATCCTCGCGCTCCTCGAACACTACGAAATCGATGATAACACCCTCATCATTTTCACCTCCGACAATGGAGCCCACCGCGAAGGCGGACACGACCCCGACTTCTGGAACTCCACTGCGAATCTTCGTGGCATGAAGCGTGACATGCACGAAGCCGGCATCCGCACTCCCATGCTCGCCCGCTGGCCCGCCGTCATCGAACCCGGCCGCAGCACCGATCACATCAGCGCCTTCTGGGACATTCTCCCCACCATGGCCGCCCTCACCAACCAGCCCACTCCTGCACAGAGCGATGGCATCTCCTTTCTCCCCCTTCTCAAAGATGAGAAGCAGAAAAAGCACGAATACCTCTACTTCGAATTCTGCAAAAACGACCAACAATACATCTATTCTCAAGCCGTGCGGAAAGGAAATTGGAAGGCCTATCGACAGTTCCAAAAAGGCAAAAAAGACAAGCCCTCTAAGATGAGCCAGCTCGAAATCTACGACCTCGCTCAAGATCCCTTCGAGAAAACCAACCTCGCTAAAGAGAAACCAGAACTCGTAAAGGAGATGATGGGCCTCATCAAAAAATCCCACATTCCCCTCCCCGGCCAACCCGAAGCCGGGTCGATGAAGTAGCAACCACGCCTCCTAGCGGATCGTCACTCTCACCCGAACGTAGGACAATGAATTCGCCGCAGAATCTGAGTCGCTGATCGCCCGAGGAATCTTCACGGCCAGATTATCTTCAAATGCCGGATCGTAATTGGCCCAACGATACGAGCTAGAAGTCGTATCTCGCCTGAAGGTAGACAAGGGTGCTTTCTTCCGAAAGTCCGGTATCATCGACAAAGCTCCCCGGCACAAAGTAAGCCAATCCAGTATTGATCAATAGCTGGTCCGTCGCCTGCCAACGCACGCGCACATCCAGTTCTTCTCCGATGTGGCTACCGCTCTCTCCAGAAGCATCACGGCGTCCTCCACGTGCCCATGAGTCAGTATCACTGGCAAGAGAATAGCTACGAAGATAGAACTCAACCTTCACATCGTCAGTAGGTTTGAAGGACAAAGAGAGCGCAGGATTGATCGTATTTTCCCAAGTGAAATAGCGGGTAAATCCGTAGAGCCCGAAGGGTGCGCCGAACAGCTCGGTAAATCTGCCGCTGTCATTATCATTCGGATCATCATCACCACTTCCGTAGTTCAACCATGCCGAGACACGTGGCTTCCAAGGATGATCGAAGGTGTGACCGAGTTCTCCGTGAAACGCATAGGCGAAGTGATCCTGCCCACTAATATCACCCCACTGGACAACCCCGCTCAAATCGTAGTCAAAGAAACCATCAGCAATCTGCCCATAGGCGTGGACTCCTGCAGTGTGTATGTGACGGCTCCTGCCGGTGTCCTCGTTCCGCTCATCATCGAGATAAAAGTAATAGGGCTCTATCACCATACCTGGAGAATTTGCCCGGAAAGTGGCATAGGCCCCATAGAATGATCTTTCTTCCCGAGAGCGATCATCGAACGAATCTTCGTTCGGCTCAACCGGACGAGTGGCGAAAAAATTAGCAACCCACGGAGACTTATCGTCTCCCACCCTTAAGCGAATTCCATCAAAAGTATTCGCGGTATTTCTAAAACGATTTCGCGCAATGAGACGGCGGTCCACCGCATCAATTGTGAATCGCCCCGCTTGCAGGCTCGTGGTCTGCCCAGCGATGCCATCCTCGAAATAGAGTTCAAGATACGCCTGGAGAAAGTCGGTATGATTTTCCTGCCTCGCGCTGGGCGGGAAGTTAAATCCCTCGCGCCGTGCATCCTCCAGCTCGATCGTAAGCCGTAACGGATCGAGAATGTCTCGCACTCCGAAATAGACCCAGTGACGGCTGAAATAACCACCGTCCGAAGGAAGAGTGGGAACGCGGTAAAAATTGTCAAAATTCTCGATACGGCTGCGATGCTGCAGCCCAAGGAGGAGCCAGTCATTCCCCTCAGCTCCCTTGAAATTGTATCGCTCACCCCATTCCTCAAACGTTGAGACATACTTTGGAATTTCCGGACTCGGCTTTGCCCCCACCGCCTTCGACGAGATCGCAGGAGCACCTTCAGCAACAGCCGCCAAGAGAGAGCTACCAGCTAGCGCGCCGCAGAACAGATAGGGCTTCAACACTTTCGGCAACGAACCGTGTCGCTCGCTTCTTCTTCCAAGTTTTTCAAATGCTTTCAACATCAGACAAACGTACATGCCCACCGCCTTGAGCAATGGCCTGATCCAACAAACTCAAACCATCGCGCATACTTCCATCAGCCGCTTTTGCAATAGCGTGCAAAGCCGCTTGATCAAACTCTATCCCCTCTTTGCCTAAAATGCTGACCAGTTGGTTTTCAACTTGCTCTGGACGCATAGCACGTAGGTTAAACTGCAAGCAACGAGATAAAACGGTTACCGGTAATTTTTGTGGGTCAGTGGTCGCGAACAGAAACTTAACGTGCTCAGGCGGTTCTTCTAACGTTTTTAACAAAGCGTTAAAACTGTGCGTGGAAAGCATGTGCACTTCATCGATTAGAAATACTTTTACTTTTCCATAAGTCGGGGCGTATTGAACGTTTTCGAGCAACTCTCGAGTGTCATCAACTTTGGTTCTTGATGCCGCATCGACTTCAATCAAATCAACGTATCGACCTTCATCAATTGACGTGCAAGTACTGCATTTTTGACAAGGCTCAGCACTCGTGCCTTCTTCACAATTCAGTGATTTAGCAAAAATACGAGCTAAGGTGGTTTTACCAACGCCGCGAGTGCCGGTAAATAAAAAAGCATGGTGCACCCGACCGGAATCTAAGGCATTTGATAAGGCTTGCACCACATGGCTCTGACCCACAACTTCAGAAAAAGCTTTGGGACGCCATTTACGTGCTAATGCTAGATATGCCATAGAATGATTACGCTTTGATTCGTTATGAAATTAGTGTCGCTCTCGATATCAATTATTGCTCATTTGAATAAACGTTGAAAACATTCAAACATTAACGGCCCGACAAACAATGATTCTAAGCAACCTCTAAAATAGAGTACCGAATTTATAAGATAATGCGCAAATACACAATTACAAGTTCATCAAAGAATACTGTCAATAGTCAAGACCACCGTGAGTGACGTGAGACTTGTTACCACGATAACGATGTTTAGGCTTATAACGAAAAAGTGGTGGCCAACCTGATCACAGCACCCGAATCAGCTGCTGCGGCTGCTCCCTTCCGGGCCTGACCGAGTTCACAACTTATCGTCACATAGGAGACCAGCTGACATCACCATGGCTGATTATACTCGAATGAAACAACTCTGCCAGATTTAAGCACGTAAAAATGTAGCAAAAATAACACCTAAGACGGTTGCAATTCCCATCAAAATAGCACACAGCATAAATACGGTTTGTCCATCAAAGGCTGCCCATAAATACCCACTTGCAAATGTACCTATTGAACCGCCTACTCCGAAGGTGATACTTGAATATAACGCTTGTCCTCGAATTTGATATCGGCCTTTAAATTGAGAGTTGATCAATTGTGATGAAGCGGAATGATAAAGACCAAAACTAATCGCATGAAGAGTTTGTGTAAAGATTAATAAAGGTAGAGAGTCTGGGTATTTCGACAGCATCCACCAGCGAATAGCAGTAACTGCAAAACAAATCAAAAGTAACTTAAAAAAATTAAATCTAGCGAGCAAGTGATGCGCAAACAAAAAGACAGCAACTTCAGCAATGACACCTATAGCCCACAACCAACCAATCAATGTTTTACTATAACCGTATGATTCTAGGTAAATTGAAAAAAAAGTATAAAAAGGTGCGTGTGTCATCTGCCCTATTGCACCTAGAATCAACACAACCACAATAGTCGGAGTAAGTAATTGTAAAAACTTATTTGAATCAACACTTAAATCAATCATAGGTGAACTAAGTGCTGATGATTTTCCAATAAAAAACCCATGCAAGGCAAGCACTGCAAACATAACAGTGACAAATGGCAATAAAATATTGATACCGTAGCTATCTATTAACCAGCCTAAACAAGTAACCGAAGCAATAAACCCAATAGAACCCCAAACGCGTATCTTCCCGTAACGATGACGTTTTTCACCTAAATAGTTATAAACAACCGTTTCCATTTGCGGCAAAACGGCATTCCAAAAAAAACTATAAGCAAACATTAAGACTGCAATTGCCCAAAAGTGTTGAGCAAAGTTCAACCATAAAAACATTAAACAACAGATGCTTAATGCAATAGTGAGTGTTTTTGTTTGCAGCGATGAATGTTTTAGTGATTGCCTATCTAAGATATACCCCCAAAAATTAGGTGCAATAACCTTAGTAATGAGCAAGGTGCTCATTAAAATACCGATTTGGCTTGGGGTAAAACCTATCGATTCAAAATATAACGACATATAAGGAATAACGGCCCCTAATATCGCAAAATAAAAAGCGTAAAAACTACTCAGAGTCCTGCCGAAGGATATACCACTACTATATTGCTCTTTCATGTAGAGTATTTTTTCATGTAGAGGGGCTTTCAAGCTTACTTAAGGCTCTCATGCAAACCAAAGACTCTTTCACGCTACAAGTGTCATGCACAAAAAAGCTATTCCGAGTCTTCTGTCGAGGCTCTCATTGTAGATTGTAGCGTTTAATGAAACGATGCTTGAACATCA
>JAVCKV010103058.1:8353-20261 GCA_032274145.1 Herpochondria borealis | reverse complement strand
AGAAGCTGAAAGAAGCAAACAAACGCCTGGCGGGTGTTGAAGAAGGGCTCGGAGAAGTGAGGGCGCAGGTCGCCGCATGGAGGAACGAAGGGATCCAGTTGCGTGATACATTTGAAGACATCAATCGTAAATAAGCTCGACATCCAGGCCAAGGCCGGCAAAGAGATCACTCAAGCTTTGCGGCGCGCCAAGGCTGCGCGCCCACCTGTTCACGTCCGTGGAGATGTCAAGCCACCACATCAAAAGGTTGAGGCTTCCCAAGAACAATATCTGTCCTTATGGCCCCAGTAAGTGGTACCATCATAGACCCTACCTTCAACCGACGCAGCAATCAATCCAGCGCCATCGGCCGAACCGTTTACTACGGTCCCCCCAAGGTCCGATTAATGGCGAAGGAGCTCCGTGGTATTCCATCAATTCGGCTGTACCCAACCTCCTAGGTCCATTGGGGCCGATGTTAATTCCAATGGCGAAGGTTTTGAATCAGTTCCGTCACATGGTGGACTATTGGTACTATCGACTGCGAGTAACCAATATATCCCCATTGAGATGGAACTGAGGCACTATTAATGCGATAAGGAAAGGCTCAGGCGTTGAAAATACGCTGAGGGTCTTCGATGGGACCGTTCACATATATCTTCTCGAGTTAATTTCCAAGTAATAGAAGTCCATGAATGGATTATTAAATTCGGAGGGGGTTTCCGTACGTGCCCTGACATACTTCCTTGAGGAAGAAGCTGCCAGGAAGTATAACGCTCAAACGACGACCGGCACTTCCGGAGTTTCCGCGAGGTACAGGCTGTCGAGGCCGTACTTTGTGCACATGATAATCGACAAATACTGACCGAAGACCTACTGCGGGAAGCTTAGGATGAGTTTATGTAGGATGCAGGCTGATCAGCGTCCAAAATAAACGGTCGCCGACTTCGTCCGTCGCATACAGGATATTTGCATGGTTTGACATGAGGTCTTTCAGCCATCCGGGGTGGTGAAAATTTTGCTCAGGGGTGTGAAGGCGTCCATTAGTCAGCGTATCCAGGTGCGCGTCAGTCATATCCAGCCACATGAGAAGGAGAGCCTCTTCAAAGATCCGCCAGTTAGCTATTCAGGAGGATAATGCCCAGCGCGATCAAACCGCTGAGATTTCGGCGTCGAACACCACGACCGCCAATTACACACGAAACGTGTCGATATAAGCGTCAAAGAAGATACAATAGGATATAAAGATTACGATGAGTATCCCTGAACTCCAAAATAGTTCAAGAATAATCTTGCGGCTCCTCCGGGCGACAATGTTGAGTTTCACAGCGACGCACATAATACGGTGAATGTAGTCAATTTCGCCGCCTGATTGGAATATATATACATAATCACGGAAGAGTCAGTAATGAAGGCCATTAGTAGTTGCAAGTTGGATCCGAAATCCACCATGCGTACGATGGAAGAGGCACCGCACTTGACTGAAGAGAAGTTGAATAAGGAAATCTCGGTCATTCCTGAGAATCATTTGCAGCTTTTGTGTTGGAGCTGCCGCGATGCGGGACATAGTACCTTCTATTTTCGTAAGCTCTCCTTGCGCCAGAGAATGTTGTTCGCATACTGCTACTACCTGTATCAGATCAGGGCCAATAATTCCTTCAAGGAGTGGTAAAAGCGGAAGCTGACGCAACTGAGGGGCGAGGGTTGGTCACCTGGTCTGCGTCCGGAATAAAGCAATTATGGAGGACGAGGACTTGGTATGGAAAGTGGTAAAGGTCGCCGCGTTGATAATGGCTACATAATTGAGCAGAGGCAGCAGCCTGCCCTGCCAGCGCCCGTTTCAAAGAATTCCTTGCCCGCGCCGGAACCGCATCACGCGTCTGACGCAGAGACAGTCGCTATAATAAGGAATGAGGAAGATGGGTTTGACACAACTTCCTCGAGTGGAAGTTCGTCGGAAAAAGAGCAGGGGAAGATGTGCCGCGAGACTCAAATTTCCCCCTACAGATTACTCGCAAAGAGATATGTGAAGAAGAGGGAGTAGTCAATGGTAAAGAAATTGATATGAATAATACTACCCCTCTTACTCTCTTGACGAAGAGGAAATCTGACCCCTGAGATTGCGTTAGCCGTAGAATTTGGCGTAATGAAAGCCGCCGAAAGCTTCGATAGAAGAATCTTGAAAAGCATTAAACTGGTCTTTGAGACGGTCTAGTCCTCGGAGAGTTGCCTAACTAGTCAACCTTACATGAGCCGAGTGTGACGCGCGCGCAGGATGCGCGCGCGCCGGATGAAAACCCGAGAAAAACGAAGCGCAAAAATGAGGGTGCGCACAACGCGAAGAAGAAAGAAGAGATCAAATAGAATTGCCTGGTAATGACCACTGTTAATTGCAACTGGCTGCTTCCATCTGCAAAAGTGCGAAGGTGACTCACCCGACCCACGTGGGCATCGATACTGGTTCGTGACACAATGTGATTCGGCGAAGCGCTCTTCCATCAGGATGGCAGGAATTCATCACTGTGAATAAGAACCTGAATCGTCTTTTCAATGCCTCCGGCTATATTCCAGACCTTAAACACGTGGTTTTGCTGCGCGTTAGATTCGGATAACCTTGTACCGTGTCACGTTCATCGTTTTCGATAAGTTTTAGTGTCCTGCTATATTGGGAACGAAGTTCTTGAATCGAAACGTTGAATAAATCCTTTTCTGGAAGGGCTGAGTACACTTAATAGAGGACTATTTGCTGATATTGGGGAAAGGCAAGACATTCGAGCTATGGAGGGATCTGGACCACAAGTTCTTTGAGACTGCAAAATTGGCGAATGGAAACCAGGTACGAACCGGATACGACGATTCTCTGACAGCCATTCGGCTGTATGAGAGGTATAGAATCATACCGCATACCCAGACGCGAGCCCTTTTCAATTCGTTACTCAAGGGTTTGATTGTCACCGAGCCAAAGACCTCTGTGGTCCACAGATACCATGTTCGTGTCATGAACAGCGTTCATGAAGTCTAAGAGAAATCTCCCTTAACGATTCTGCTCACCAATTTCTCACCGCAATCATGCGAACGACCTAAAGGCATGGTTGTGGCGTACAATTTTTTGCATCTAAAAATGGGTTGGCCTGAACGTGCGGGCCGCTTGCCATACAAAAATTTGGTATGAATATGCATGCACCTGTATGGGGTGTGATGGCCTGTACTGCACCAAAGGGTTCTGCTATATGCTTTAGCTGCCACGATGGAACTGAAAGTACGCGTGCAGTGCGCGGAAATGTTTGAAAATGGCGCAAATTTCCTGTGGCCACTCTACTGTACAGAATGGACGTGTTAAGATTGAAATGGGTGTAGTATATTAAACTGAGGGGTCTTTACGTGTGTGTTGTAGGTTTAAATTGGACATGTACAGCACGAGTGAAGTGGAACTGGATTGCAGTGGATTTACAGCGGTGTGTGTGAGTATGTGGAGCTGTGTATTGGTGTGTATGAATGGTAGTGTAACAAGCTGTTACAATTAGCGACGGTCGGGGCTGCAGTTGCCCAAGTGGAGGCATAGGTGGCCGTCGACTCGTCGAAGGGGACAAATCTCCTTGACGGACCAATGGATGGGCTAGTTTAGAGTGGGACAGCGCCCGCTTCTATGTTGCGTGGAGCAGGATTTGCACCTGAATTGGAGAAACAAAAGTTTTTCTATAACTACGCTAGTTAGTGAGGGTTCGTCAACTGGCATTTAGGTACCGACCACCAAGGCCTTTGTGTGTGTGCGAAGGTACGGAGGTACCGGGGAAGCATAGAGTTCTAGCCTTCGAATAAAGTTTTTCCTGGTTTGCCTTCTTTCATTGCCTTGTTCCCGAATGTACCACTCCGTTTACCTCACAGAAGCGGGTGGTTTTTGCGACCGCGTGGTGGAAGATGACACCACGACGACAAAATTCACTACTGGCGCGCCTAAAAGTGTCAAGCTCCTTCGTCGACTACACGACTGCCCCATCCGGGCTTTACTACGCCTTTGCAATTTTTTGCGCGCGCATTGGGGAGATACCGGCGCGTACCACACTGGTCTCCCGACTTAAAAAAGAAAATTGGCAAAAATGCTGATGTCCTTGCGTTCCGCAAAGATTTTTTCATCTGTCAGCATCGCGAGAATTGTCAGCGGTAAGATAAAGAAGTCCAATTCAGAAGAAGAAATGATCCAGGTTGATAAATAGGCGCAGAAAAATGCGTCTAGTGATGATGAGTACCAAAAGAGAAAAGCCGATGAACATGCGCAAAAAACTACGCCTGGCGTTGATGATGACCATATGAGACAAGATGATGAACAGGCGCAGAAAACTGCGCCTGGTACTGAAGATGATGAAGAGTTGACTGCGTTGTTGAAAAGGTACCCTTCGGGCGAAGGGTCGTCCCAGAACGTTAGGCCGGCCGGTGGTAAGTTGAAGAAGCCGCTGCTGCCCGGGAAAGGAAAAACATCCCCCCGTGAACCGCGCTTGGTCCCCAGCTGTACAGAACGGGGGTTCGTAAAAGCACGGCGTTGATCGCGACTATACTGCACCGGTATGACTATGGTGTGAATTAACTCTGGACGAAGCAGACAAACCTCGAGGTTAATCTTGACAGCATCGCTAAGGCTGCTCAAAAGGAAGATAATTATGCTGTAAAATAGAGACGGTCAAAATTGAGGGCACCAATGTTCGTCTGGATTTGAGAGACGTAACTTCTCGCGCTGTTGGTACCTAATCTTCCTTCGGAACGCAGTCCAAAGAGCTTTTGGATCTTCAGAACGAATTTGAGGCCCTAAATGCCAAGTGTAGCGCCTTAGACTCCGCGCCTGGCATTTAAATGGCTGCCCTGCGCCCACAGAAAATGGTGGAAAAAAAGAAGTGAATCTGCAAATTATGAGCAACTACACAACCAAAGATATACTCCTAGAGTTCCCTTGGCTAGGAACTAGTTTCCAAGACTTTGGCGCCAAGGCTTCTAAGCCAACGGGCAAGAAAACTTAGGCTTCTCTGCAAGAGGTGGTTTACCGTCCGCCTTCACGCGAGGGTGGAACGGTAACCAACCTGTGATCAAGCCCTTTCCGAGCGATTCGTCTTTCGGAAAACAGGATGGGATGGGACCAGCCTTTCCCGATCTGTTGCCGTTGAAGCTCATCTTCATAGGGTTCGACAAGGCAATCAACTACAACACATAATGTTTGAGGAACGTGACCCCTGTCCCGAGATAAGCAGATATTTCTCGTGTGTATCGTATCAAGAAGGAAGTGAGCGCGTTGAACAAAAACATGAAGACCTTCAATAGTTCCAAGCCCATGGACGTCCTTAAATTCTTCAAATCCTTGAAGAACGCCTTGGATGAACTGTGCAAGTCGGAGGCGATCGCGGTCCACCTATTACCATAATTAATAAACGATGAAGCCTTGGGAGCCTATGTGGGGCAGGTGTCCTCTGATGATAGAATTGGGGGGTTAGCACCCCAATATGGCTTCTTTAATCTGGCGGAAGCCCTTCTGTCGCGTTACCTCACGGAGGAAGTGCTTCAGGAGGCGAGGGAAGAAGTAACGCAGGGGAGTCAGTGTGAAAATGAGGATGAGTTGGAGTTCTCACTTCGCATTCCAACCGCGGCTCGTCAGTGCCTAGGCTTGTTATCTCAGTCGGAGCTCGCATCCCATGTAATACAGTGGCCGGTCGGGCTACTGTACGTCCATGTCGAACCTGGCCGGATGGACCGTGACACGTGAGGTCCAGATCTGGCTTGTGAAAGCCACCTCGCTGTACCCGGCTGTATTCCCCTTGGCAGGTACAGTTGCTGGGGACAGCTTCCCCCTCAGCACCTGGACTACTTTCTTCTACTGTAAGCCCGTCTAGCTCCCCTTGTTAGGGAACCCCCTCTATTTATGGTTTGCTTTATAGTAGTAGATGCTTGCAGTAATATATTTTTTGACTCTGGAGAGCCATATAAAATGATGACCACTCCTCGACTCTTCTGGGTTGAGGAGTATCCGATTTGCCGGATCTAGAGTGAAAATTCTCCAAAAACAGTCCCTCCAGTTACGCCGAGCGAGCTACCAAGACTACGACAGGCGTCCTCTTCGACAAATAGTACAACTTCATCAACTACTTCACCACATCGCACTAGGTCCGTGGGTCGAAACTCTCCATCCGCACAAGTATCCATAAAATCATCCGCAGTCCCCCGCTGCATGAAATTTCAAGCATGCCGAGGGTTAGGAAATTTTCCAACGCGGAAGGAAGGTATCAGAGGGTGCATTGGGTGAAGCCCAGGCCCAGTCAAATTCGGTGACTCCAAAGAAATACGTGGCCCGTACATGTCATAGAAAGGGGAAAGGATGCTTTTGGTTTCCGCGAGTTTTACGGATAGTTCTACGTTGACAAAGGACACTCACCTGCGGGGGCCCTCAATGTGAAAAAATTACATGCCCTAGATGCTCACTTGTGATCCGACGACGGATTTATAGACGGCCGCCAATATTTCGAGCTTTCTGCAGATGACGGACGCAAAAGTCCGAGAAGGAATCAAAGAACTCCAGATGGAGGGCCATAATTTCAATGCCACGCGGGAGACGCTCCTAGAAATGACCAAAAAGAAGATGAAACCGGCATATTATGTCATCCCCGCTTACTACTGGCAGTTCTCTTACTGGCCGTGTCGCGAGATAGGGCAAATTCAATTAACGTGCCGGTTCGTGTCTACGGCCCAGCGCACCTTCTTCGCATACAAGTACTACCTGTAAATTATTGAACCCAACCCGTTTCTGAAGGGTTAGTGCTATCAGAAGATGAAGGCCACCTACCAGAATGGGCCCAATCAGGGCCCACTTACAGGAGCGAGGATGAAAGGATACCCTTCGCAAGGAGCACGGGGTGGAAGAGATGGATAGAACCGTGGGGATATGCGCCATTTCTACGGCTAAAATTTGCAGCCTCGGCAGTATCAAGCAAGTAACCGGCAGCAGCAACTGATGCTGCAGCCAAAGTTTGCTCAGGAATCCGATAGACAGCCCGGTTAGGTTTAATTCATCAAGTCCCCGTTCAAGTAGGAGCAAAACCCTCAGAGATCGTCTGAAAACGAGTATGGAAGACAAAGATCGAACAAGGTGAGTCCGTACCGGATACCAAGGCATCGGCATGTCAATCAGGGAAATGTTTGGACCCGGCCACCACGACTGAGGTCAATATTTTGTGCGCAAACAGTGATAAAATTGACCGAGCGGCACCCCTAAATGATTCTTTCTCTCCAGACCCGACTAAATCGACTGATGTTGAAGGCCCTGTGCTCGTATCACCAAGAGATTGAAAGACTCCAACCCCCCGTGAGGCGGGCGAGAAGTTCCATACGGCGATGTTACAAAAGGAATCCAAGAAGTTCCAAGGCGTCATTTGACGATAGATTCGCACTACGAGATGGAGCGGAGTTCGGAACCGAAGCAGAGGTGGTTTCGCTTGAACACAAAGAGAAAGAAAAGAAGAATGGTGCACAAGAGGGTGAATCTAGCGATTATTCATCGTCCCATTGCTTGTTTTTGGACAGCTCACACCATTTTGTGACATGCTCTATCGGAGTTAGTGCCAAAATTAAGCACCCGCATCCTATAATCATCGAAAAGGGGTCGGGGTAAAAATTCATCCTAATAAACGCTTTTCCGAAGGGTTGGAAGGAGTTGATAACGTCGAGGCCCAGCCTCCCCAGGTTGAGCGACGCCAGAGGAAACGATCTAAAGGATGATCACGAGGTGCTACTCCTCGCGCGCTTCGTTCATTCCATGTACCGCTTCCTTTTAATCTTCGTTGAGCATCTTTAATGCTCGGTGCTTCTGGATACCCAGTTCACCAATCGGTACGTTGAGTACATCCAGTGCATCAATAGTGTGGTGTACTTCATGGGCGATAAGCTTCCTATCATCGGAAGTAGATCAGAAAGTCAGCCGTGGAGATTCAAGACGGGTCGAATACAGCAGAAGATGATACAGGAAGACGTATGTTCGACACAGATTGGTGACGTGACGCACAATTTTAGACGGATTTCACTCTTTCGCCCTCTTTTTATCCCTCTATACTAACAGAGTCGCGCCGAGGTGTCCACTGTATTGCAAGGTATCACCAAAACATAGCCAAAGCAGAGATTGTTGGATTGGTACAGCACCCGCGTGATGAAATCAGTCCATGACACGATTTACGAAAAGCTATTCTTCTTCTCCCTCATCATGTTCTCCGGAGTGGAGCGCAAGATACCGAACGGGACGGTTTTTTCTTATGAAATTCGCTCCCTCTAGAATTCGTCAATCTAAAGGGAGACGCGACCGAAGAGTTGTGAAACCTTCAAAATTAGCCCTGATTTCCCCGGACCTCGGTCCGGTCCGTGCTAATGCCGAAGGTAAGAAAGAAGCCAGTTTGATGATAACTGTTTTGAAAGAAGCGCTCAAGAGTTGTACTTTACCAGTTAAGCATCTCACATATGTCATATTGACATTTGGCCAAGACGATGAAGATGCTCTGGCATCAGGGAAGACAACATATGAGGAAGACGCAAAGATCACTACGCGTCTTCAAGGAAAAGAGTCCCAGATTACTGCGCGTCGTCAAGACCCCGATGGAAAATGAGGACTAATCTCTGAATTTGTGGATAAGATCCCGGTGCCTGGTCTCTATCAGATATAGTATGCTGCAAAATAACAGGCTCCTAGTACGGCGCTTGCTGATTAGAAGAATTAATGCAGATAACAGGTGGATATTAGCCGCTTGACGGACACATACATGCGTCCGCAAGTCATAAAGCTCCTTGAAAATTATGATTCTTTGTTTTAAGGGATATTCGGCCAGATCAATGCGACCTAACACCATATAGCCCTGAATCCTTGAACTCTCTTGTTCAGTATGGAGCCATATCGAGCGTGCCGGGACAAAAGCGAGATTATCAATGAGAAGCTTTAATACTAGCTAGCAGCAAAAGTGATAGAGCCGGCGCAGACAGAAAGGGCAAGCTCGGTTTTTTGTCGGCCAGAAAGGACGGAACCCAGTGGTTCTGTATTGAATTCCGACGCCTCAATGCTGCGAAGATCCCCGAAACGTATCCTCTAGCCCACATGGACGATTTAATTGATAGATTGAATCATGAAACCGTGTTCAAAATTCTGGGTTCCCTTTGGGGATACTAACAAGTGCCATTGGGAAGGATAAACGGGAAAAGACCAATTTCAAAAACCACATGGGAACCTATCGTTATCTTTTCATGCAATTTTGGATTCGGGATGCACCATGAAAATTGCAGCATGCGCTTTAAATAGTTCTACCCGTAGCGCAGTGGCGCATGTGCCTGGTGTATATAGACGAAGTGATAGTTTTCTATAATTTATATGAGAACCTGGAATACTTGGACCACGTCCTGTCACTGATTTAAGAGGCCGGTATAAAGCTGAATTTGAAGAACTGTTTCTTCTTCAAGGAAGAGGCAGAGTACCTCGACCATCCGATGCGGTCCGGAACCATTAGCGTCTATGAACACTCCAAGGTGATCAAGAAAATCTATAGTAACCCGAACAGGGGGGTCTACATGTCCCAATTTTGGTTCACTTTTCCTGTGGTCACCGAAAACCACGCATAATTCGATAACCTCCGTGGTGACTAGTCGGAGCGGCAACCTGGCATATAAAATGTCTAACGGTCATTGTGAACATCGCTGTATGGAGCCTCTTGCTATAGCGCAATGCATGTACACCTTGGTCTTAACAAACATGGGCGTACCGCCCTCGAGTGGCGTACAGTACGCCTGGTAAGTGTAAGTGCGGATCTTCGACACTCCGGGGCGGCGTGCCGTAGAGCGCCTCTAGTAGGCCTACTAAGTTGTGCATACGGCAGAATATCTGGTACTATAGCCACGCGATGATTAAACCTTTGCGACACATCAACAGCGTTTCGAATCGTTAGCGCTCGTGGTAACTACCCTCCGTGGATATGGATATGAACTCCGGATTGTGGCATTTGTA
The DNA here is from genome assembly GCA_032274145.1 of Herpochondria borealis. NCBI lineage: Eukaryota > Rhodophyta > Florideophyceae > Ceramiales > Ceramiaceae > Herpochondria > Herpochondria borealis. The sequence goes on along the minus strand of JAVCKV010103058.1, from coordinate 10,273 downwards.
CGGTCTGGTTTCCATCCTTAATTTTCACACGACTGCGTGTGCATCCTAGGCGTTACCTGGACCGGATATGGACCCGAGGAAGTATTATCGACCATTTTCTCAGCGAAGACCCAATCTGTACTGATAAAATCCGGAATCTGGTGCTTTAACAGCGATAGCTAAACAAAACTTTTGGGGATACAGTCGCTGCAGTTGGTGGAAAAGCAGAGGGGCTTGATCGCGATGTGCTAGCTCTCCCCGCCAGAATCCGGGCTGTCGCGCCAGGAGAAGCTGACGCGCGCTGCGTAGGGGAATCCAATGAAAAGGGGATGATGTGGTAACCGCGCATCAGGAGCTCCGCGGCCGAGTGCGCTGACATCTAAAAGTACCTTGCGGTCGGCGGACAGAAGTCGCGTGGGCGGTATGCTTCCAAGCGTATGCTTCCAAGCTTGAAGAGGTGTTTGATGAGCGCGCCGAGATGATTCTACATTTTGAAGTGACTGGAACAGTTCATGCAGTCTATGATGAAGGAGATGAAGAGAGTGTTGGAAGAATAGAGTGCAATTTGGATAAGGAGGCGGAGACAGGATGGGAAGATCCCAAGAGTTTGAGTCCTCGTAAGAGAACTACAGTACCAGCGCAGAGCAAGCGCGCAGAACTGGATCTGAACTCATACAAAAGCCCGTACGCGCGATGGAACAGCCAGCGTTTTTTGCGGGTGACGGTATGATCCTTTACTTCTAAACTCAAGTTTAATATTTGAGCCCCTACCCGCCGATCAAATTTTGAAGTTTGAAATTGGACTCCATTTGTGTGGTGCAACACTCACGCGAAAGCGTATGGAATTCATGATATGAAATTCGAGTCATATGTGATTTCAGTTCATTTAAGCCCAATTTCTACGCTCGTGCGTTCCGCCAGCATTTACTGCCACAATGCCTTAATCAGGTCCGACTCTCCGGTTTGCTAATTTTCATCCCGGAAAATTACCTCTAATCCAATAGAACCGGGCAACCAGAAATTCAACCATGCATTTACACCACGGGCCTTAATTTGGAATGGATTTCTCAACCAGAAATTAGGCCGATTTGCATCCATGCAAATCGGCCCCATTTCTACACCCAAACTGAGAAATCGGAGTAATGTACCGCCCGTGCATTACAGCCTTCACTGGCCAAGATGTTTGCACGGGCGAAACTGCATTGAGTGCAAGTTGGCCTGCTATTCTACACAAAAATCGAGCAATCGAATATCACGGAGATCCTTTTGATCGCCTACCTTTTCAGTGATAATGGCACAGGTTGCGCTGTTTTTCTGAGCCGAGCTCACCCGACCCTACGTCAGGCTGAGCAAGGCCGTTCACTTTACCTTCCATGATCAGGGACGGTAGCTCAGGAACTTACGCCGTTTGCACAGATTTCTATACTAAGTGTGTCTTAGCTAGGTAAGGGGAGGTAGTTTATATGCAGCCGCGTCGGCGGAAATTACTAGAAGGAAGGGAGAGGAAGCTTACTTCGGGTCAAAAGTAGAACCTTCGGAATTTTCACAAATCTCTGCGGACAGAGAGCAACACACGGAAGTGTACTTCAGCAAGACCGTGCCTGAAGGTCTTTGCCAAGTCTACTACACTTACGTGCTTCTTGCGCTACTGCAGCTTGGAACCTATCACTCAGCTGCAGGGCCCATTCAACGTCGTACCCAAGCACCCACATACCACCCAAGGTACTGTACTTGCCATACTTCGGCTGTAGTTCGCAACTCGGACAGCAGACATTCATCACAGCGGCATACCGCTTCGCCTCACGGCTTCCGCCTTGCCATCTTTGCCCTCAAACCCATAAACCTTACGTGTTATTCTCGTTGCTAAAGGAAACAACCTCAGTTCACACCGTAATCTTTCCCTCGGACTCACGTCCTACGACCTGTCCTGTCCGGTCCTGT
>JAVCKV010102947.1:9585-20264 GCA_032274145.1 Herpochondria borealis | reverse complement strand
TGAGATCGATTCGGAGTGTGTCAAGATTTCCTCCAAACCACTTTGCGCTGTTACGTTGAGGCAATTCGGTGTTATCAATCCCCCATTCGAACAGGGAACATTGTCAAGGAACATGCTAAGATTCTCGACCGTTTACTCATGCGAGATTTACACGGTGTGGGACGCTGCAATATGGAGTGGCGCGTACCGCCGGGCACGGATGAGACGCAGAAGTTTCCGCACGCTGCTTACTACGCCATAGGTGTACTTACTGGAAACCCAGCTTTCGCAAGCCGGCACTTCAACAGTGCACTTCATGCATTCTCAAACCAAACCCAGGCTGTATTCACTTCAATCAACGTACAAATTATTCTACATATGAAATTGGCGTCTACCAAGATGGTACAAGCACAAAGAAATATTCGACATCACAGAGCTGGAAAAGGTCTATTCGCAACCATGAGCTTTTGGAAAACCGAAACAATCACTTCTTACATTGGTTCCCTCGTTTATTCAGACCTTTCCAAGTTTTCACAATCTTGAAGATCTACGGGTCCGGCTTTATGGCTGTTTCAGTTTCGGATTTCCTGAAGTACGCCATAAAAACAGTTGTGACCTCCAATATTTCGATTCAAACGGCCCCTTTAATGGCGTACATCTTTGCAGCTCCATTTTTCCCAGCACGTTTCATCAACGACCTTTCATACATTGGGGACGATTAAGAGCGCAAAAGTACGTCTCTAACCGCACAAATTCGAGTTGGAAACTAAGCGTTTTTTAAGCAGTCACGGCACAATAGTTGGCTTAGTATCGCACAACTACATAAACATTCGAGCTATTCGAAACAAAACTGCTGGAGAAAATGTATCCGCTTCAGGCTGTACCATGCACGAGATGCAGAAAACATTCACTTTAGCGAATAATTAGAAACTGATTTAAAATGAGATTTATCGCGTTTAATACGATGAGGAGGAACAATCTTCCTCTTCTTAGTCGGAAATTTCTAATTTTGAAAGTGGAAGGTATAGTAAAAGTCAGAACGAAGGTATTTCTAACGGTAATTATATTGGGTCTGATGAAGAATAATCAAAAACAACTAGCTTCCGATAAACCATCCCCATCCTTTTTAAAGCGAACGAGCGACAAAGAAACTTTATGCGCCATCTGACACCTGTACATTTCTTCATGTACGAGAAGATTTTAGTACAGCGCCAGCTATGCTTATATGTTCATCTTTGTTAAAATATTTCACTTTAACTGCTGTGTACAATGAAATCTAACCCGACATGGGAGAATTTTGAACCACTTTTTGAGATTCAAACTCATAATCAATTTTCCTATCCGATATCAGTATTTAAGCAGGAAGGAAATGAATACAAACGTACGGAAAGAAGAAATTAAAGGTGACAGTAACGTCAACTTTTGACTTAGGTGCAACTATGATCTGAAGAAAAAACCGTAAGATAAATAACACCTTCATACTCCCACTAGGAGTTCTGAAATACTGTCTGGTGCCACATGCAACGCCATCCACAGAAAAACACTGTATTGTGTACAAAGACAACTTACACGACCATGACATGTACCGGAATTACTATGGGTACAATTTCAAGGGCCCTACAAGATGAAGCGTAATCGTGATCCCCTGTACTCTTGTTGCCTTGTAACACAAGTGTTTAATCAGGAGTGGGGCGAGGGTAAAGGACCCCTGTAAGAGGGGTGCCAGTTACGATGTAAATAATGAAAGAAGTACATGCGGATACTGGCTGCCAGTGCAGCAGCGAGAGATGGGAGGGAGGGAGGATAGAAAAGCGGATGACTACCGGGTCCGGTTCGATGTGCACCCGGCTGCAGCGGCTAGTAGCTTATAACAGCCGCCGGCCGCCTTTCCACTAGTACACGTGTGACCAGTGGAGGATGCACGCTTATGCTTCGAGCGGGGTCCGGGTCATTACAAAGAGATCAAGAGATACCTGTCCGATAATCAGCGTTGTTCATTTTCAATTACCAAAGTATCTTGGTTATTAGAATATGTAACTGACATAGAGGTAAGTGCGGGGCACATATATTGGTGACATGTGATTTTTGTGGGAGCATACAGTCCCGAAAAAGTTACGCAGGGTTAAGCATCCGCACGAAGAGTTACAGATCAGAATAAAATGGGCCAGACACGAAAATTCTTGCACGTTTGCGGATGTGAAAATCCAAAAAACTTCCAAAACATGGAAGAAAAATTTAAAAAACTGCAGACTTCCACGACTTGGAAGCTTTTTGGATGCTACACATTCAGACTTCCATGGTATGGAAGAAAACTGCCAGGGACACAGACGCAGGTGGAAATACGGAAGGAGGCTACAGTACTGCTGTAGTCTTTTGATGTGCACGTGCTGTAGTCTTTACGTGCGATATCATATCGGACATACGGACTACAGCACGTGCACTATCGTACATGATATAGTGTATCGCACATAAGGACTACAAAAGAACACGCATATGCAGCACTGGTGGATCCACTCTCCGATTGTCATTACTCGAGATAACCACCACAATATGAATTTTTGGCCAAGCCGAGAAAAGAGCAACCTTCTGATTTAATCGAATTAAATTTAAATTAATAGTACACCCTGCGCACGGGCTGTACAGTAACGCCGTACATTCTCGGTCTCCGTCTCACCCTTGCTGAAGCATTGATCTGGTTCATTAGGAAGCTGCATTTGCGCTACACAGATACTTGAATATACCTCTTTTTATTCTTCGACCTATACTAAAAGTGGCAGTTTCATTAGTCCGAGAGTATTGCACTTCCAACTAGTGATGGCAGGTCCTCTTTGACGGGGTCCTCACCAGAAGGACCACGAACAAAGCTCGGGAAGGCCCCGATCCGGCCCAAAAATTCCCTCTTCCCTAAAGACACAATTCGGGCCCTTTCCGGCCCCTCGCAAAGCCTACACACGCCCAGAATGAGAACAATAAACACAAATGCGCATGGTACAGTACGCAATGTACTGTACCATGACCTACCTGTACTGTACAATACTACAAGCAGGGAAAACACGTGTAAAGCCCTCAGAGGGGCCCGCTTCTTGAAAAGAGGATGTCGTGGTTCCCTCTTAAAATGGGCCCGAAAAGGGCCGGATTGGGGAGGGATACGAATCCGACCTGCCATCACTACTTCCAACCCTGCTCTTACCCTCCACCTCGAGAAGCTATGGCTGAACGGGCCTTAAACACTAAAAAATAAATTTCGGAACTCGTTTCAAAGGAGTACATCGGATACATGACTAAACGTTCGTTTTCTTTGACGAAAACACAAATGAACTGATCTCGATTGCTACCGAAGGGTAATCGTTTCCAATGTAGCAAGCTTATTTTAAATCGGGAGAAATGCTGTATTGCCTATCCTCCGGCAAAGGTTTATGTTGGACAGGCATATTCCAACTTTTGTCAGGAGCCCATATCAATTCTCTTCAAAGACCTCGCAGAATGCCATGAATGATGGACTGTTTTCTTGAAACTCTCCTATCGCTTTTGTCGCTTTTATCGAGTTCTTTTGCGTCGGCACCAACTCGTGTAAGCTTCCGTAAATCAGTTCACCCATCAAGAATCGTCGTTCTGAGTGTCTCGTTAAGAGAATTCTCAGACGGAAGGGGGGAGAGCTGAGACGGACATACGTGAAAACTGGTGAAATTAATTGAAAAGAGTGGGTAGTGGATATGGACTGGCTCACATTTGATGTCGCATCTTTTTGACAGGCAAACTGCCTTTCAAAGAAGTTTAAAAGCTGTCCGTTTGCTACGAGTCCAATGCCCATGGAAGTAATATTGCGATGCCCGATTGAGGTTAGTCAAAGAGCTAATGTATGCTACCGAAAGAGCATAAGATACATTAGTCGGGCCCGAAGCTCGGCTTAATCCGGAAACGAGGAACTGGGAGACCAATGTTTGCCTCACCAGCCACGTTACAGTGTACAGTACAAACTCTGTTTTCAGTAGCTTTTGATTCAACAGAATGATTTAAATATATGGCGGAGACACTACGCTCCTGTGCAAACCATGAGGTCGTTGGCATATCAAAGACGAGCAAAAAATAACCTTGTTCTTCTCCAATTCTTTGTAGCTCATTGTAAACCTGGCAGACGGAGTTTCGGTGTTCTTCTTAAAATAGCAGGGGATCGAGGCCTCGGTTTGCTCCTTGGCGCGCAAAAGTAGAGGGCTAAAACAAATTCAGGGCAACGAGGGGGCGTTTCCCGAAAACAGTTTAAAAATATGTATCACTCGGTTGTCGCTGATGTTATCTTGGGTTTCAGTTTCAGACCGAGGTACCCATCAAAAAGGATAATTTGGTCAATTTTTTCTGTTATGTCATAACTTCCTCTCAGACAACCTAAACATAGGGAAAATGTATACTACCTGAAAGCTCTTGTTCTCCTCTTTTCAACGGGCCTGGTTTGATGGCAATCGGTTCATTAAGAAACCAGATATGGTGGGATTTGTTGACTGTGTCAAAACTGTACCTTTTTGAAAATTGCGGGTCAATTTTGTCTAAAGCTTATCGGCGTAAACTTTATGGCAAGTGCTGGGTTTTTTAATTAAAAAGTTCGGATGGTTGTCACCTGCGCTTGAAATGCAAACAGCATTTTTTGTGCTTCTTTTGAACATTTTTGTCTAAGCCGCCACATGGGCTACGGTAATCTACGCATTCTACAAACCTCATGAACACAATCAGGACAACAAGCTCTTTACGTCGGTGTGTGCATCATGAAGAGGCGTTTCAGGAAGGCACAAATTGTTGGGTGGGTAAACTTCAAAATTCTGCCCAAATAAGATACTTTACTGACCAAATTCACCTTTTCAGTAGGGTACATGATGAGGTCCACGCTCAATATTCAGTCACAATCGTTGGCCACAAACTCGTTCGGTAAGCATGAATGGCTGTCCTTGGAAGTACATCACTCCTGTAAAGCCTGAAAGAGGTCTGTTACGACTGTTGTGGACCTCAGTTTCTTGAAACAGTTGAAGGCGCTGAAGTACTCGCCACTACCCTAGCGGAGTCCATCATTGATCCCGCGCAAAAAGAAAGTTGCATATTCTTAGTTCCTTCGGCCAAGATACGATGTGTCGGGCATCGACGTTGCCATCAAGTGACACCAGATGCGATGGTTCACCGGACCCGAAGAAGAGGGATACCTCTGACATGCTTGCCCACGCTTATTGTCCCCCAGTTTTCCAGTCCCTGCGCATGCACAGGGCTTTTTTCTTATTAAATTCATGTCAGTTGTGTAGAACACCACGACCACGGTAGGTATCGAAATATAAATATAACGCTATTGTATCGCGCCGCGAGCGATGCTAAGTCGAGAAGCGGTGGGGCTGAGCGGATGAAGCAAGTTAGGGGGTTATTAGGGTGTGACATGGTACAATACACCAAACAAGAGACTCTCAAGACACTCCAGAGAATGAAACCAGCCTAGGGATTATGCGACAACACGGTGATGTCGCATAATCCCTATCTTATGCTGACATCGAGAGACGGAAATAGCGTCTGAAGTTGATGCAATCGTCTCCATCGTTCTCTGCATATCGATTCAATCGTACTTTTCATTGTCATTTCCTTCGAAGAAATCCGTTCACGGCTTTCGCCGGAAACGATTGCCACCACCCACCCGTGGTTTTTCTCTTCCCACCTTCGGAGGTCTCTCCATTTGAGACAGGAGGTGCGGATTTCCATCCCTCTGGTGCGCTGGATCATCTACGCATAGAGAAGAAGGTAAACAAAGAGGTGTTAACGCTCCGGCGAGAATCATAAAATAAAACAAACGAAATTCAGGTTTATAGGTCGATATCGCAACGAGAAGGAATATTTTGATTTCAGGGAGAAACGCCTGGTCTGGTCATGCTAGAATCGCAAGAGTCCAAATCCTAGTCGCGGGACCTTGGGGGTGGCTTGGTTGTGGCTTGGGTGTGGCGGTGGTATGCCGTACGGACGACGATCTTGTTCCTGGCTACGTTAGGGGCCAGGTTGTAAAAGGCCGGCGATACGTCCGACAACACATCTTCGGTATCATATGGACAGATAATCCCACAACTCGTGATCAGCCGTCGTCAACTGACTGAGTGCAATTGCCCCTCGTGTTTCTTAAGGTTCCAGATATTACTGAACTTTCTTGGGCATCCTGGTTGAGGGCAAGAGTACGGCTTGACCTTCTCGTGGACGTTGCGCTATTCCATTGGCGTCATGCACGAACGAAGAGATTCGAAAGTTAGTAAACGCATACAGGAACTCTTGTTTTGAAAGCTTAGGGCGTGTGGGCAGATTTTTAGGACTTACCTCATGGACGGAAAGAGTCCAGCGCGATGCGAATCGTTTTTCGCAGCCCGGGTATAGACAGCGATGATCCCTCCGCTTTTCGTGTACTGCAGCCCTGTGACGGGTGAGGGTGCCCGGTTGACCGAAGGTAGCGCCACACAGGTTGCATTCGTATGGCTTCATCTTTTTGTGAACAGTCCGGTCATGAATGCTGAGGTGAGCTTTGGAGACGAAGCTTCGCATGCATATATTACAGGTGCGTCGCTTCGGGCTCTTGGATGGGGAGGAGCTGCCACAAGAGGAAGGGGGTGAGCTGGACGATGGCCTTGTTTGACCACCAGTATAGGCGTGGCGCGGTTGAGGGACAGGGGTAGCTCTTGATGGAGGAGTAGCAGCGGTCGTGGGGTGAGGTCGGCCATGTCTCGAGTGTGCACTGGGGCGGCTGTGCGGTCGGAACTGAGGAGGGAATGGCTCAGACAAAATGTGCGACAAGTCCATAGATATATGGTTTAGTAAGCACAAAAGATTGAATTTTGCACAGACGACGACAGATGAGTACGGTTGGAGTGGTTGAGATCGTGAGGGGAATAGGAAGTGGGAGATGGTGATGGGGACTCAGATGCACGCGAATTGTCACGAAAGTGGCTTCGGAAGGTGGAGCGAAGGTGTAGCGTCGGGAGTGGGATGGGTATCTCAGTTGGTCGAACAAATGTTCGTACAACCCCTTTACTCCTCCAAACGGAGCAAACCCGGGTAGTACTGTACAGTACATTGTGGGCCGATAATCATGAAGGTACGGGTCGAAGACGTCAGTACAAAAGCTTGGAATGTATAATCTCACGGGGCCGTGGGCGCGTCCGGTCTGAGAGCGGAGAAGTCTCCCCGGGCCTCTTAGGCTGGAGGAGCCCGCTGCTACTTTATGCCCCACTACAGGACAGAGAACCGGTAAGATATGTCACCGTTGCAGGCTTGTTGCACGCGTACATAAAATTATCGAACAGAGGGCCCCCGCTGCGGACCGGTTCGACATGCGTGTAACGCACTGTGTAGTACAAGAGGCTTATTAGAGGAATAGAGTGATGTTGAACGTTAAGGGCGTAGTTGACTTGCCGTTTCGAGAGATAAGAGCGTGCTTTATTGGTCAAGTCGAATGAAAGAACGGAGAGTCGCGATGGATGCTTCTCCTGTCTATGTGAGTAAGGGTTACCCTGGGTAGCAGGACGCGCCAGAGTCGTGCGGATACCAGGTTTCAGCAGTATGTACCTAAGCGGATGGTCCATCTGGTCCACTTGTGAGGTGAGTTGATCTTTTGATTGAAGTTTTGATTAGATATTTTTAGTGCCCGATGTGGCGCGAGCATAGAATAATTCGAGTGGTGACTTGTTTTCGCGCTCCCCTGTACAGAACGAAGATCTCAAGACTGGTACTGTACGAACGAAAAACGATTACTGGCGACAGTCTCAAGGAAGAGCTGACCGGTGCGATAGTGCCGGTGTCAGGGCCCGGTAAAGAAGCCTAGCGTTGCTGAACAGAACCGGCATGCAGTTCGAGCTGCAGCTCACCGCGAAGCACGACACCGCTCTATAAGCGTAGCGGAGTGCCATCACCCTTTGAACTCGGCAATAGCCCTCTTCTGTAGTGTCGGGTACGACGATTTACGACGAGGATGCCGTCGTATAGGTCCATACTCGCTCTCGACATTAAGTCTATATACAATATACCTTCGCGCTCAGCAGTTTGGCAACAAAAAGGTACGAAAAGTCCATCAAAGCTTCTTTTCTAACCATTCCTTAGAAACTGTATAGAGCATCTAGTCCGCATCAACTTGTATTCATCGTAGCATAGGCGTGCGTTAGTATGCCACCTACTTGCTGGGAGTCCCGTTCAGCCATGTCCGATGTGAAAAGTGTTTCCTTTCGTCTGGGCAGGACGGAGGGACAAATCTGTCAATATGCCCACCATGTCGGTCTATTCATAGTGGAGCATGATGGCCGGCGGTTAATAGTGCCTTTTTCATTCAAAGGCTCCAATACTCTCACTTCTATCAAATAAAGTGTTCCTACAACATCTTTCTTCCCGTTTTATTAGTACATCTCTAGTGCGCGTTGACCCCCTCACTTTGCTTCCTCGACAAACTACTTTCTACAGTAGAATTAAATGAGCTGAAAGATACACACTGCTACAGTACCACAAAAACCTGAAGGATGTCATAGATAGTCCTCACGTACTTTTGCTTAGCCGGTCAAATGGCCATTTGTGCTGAGCACATCGCGTTGACTATGCCTCTGCCTCTTGTGGTGCATCCTAAGCATGACAATACAAATCGTTGAGTGCGATTCATGGATTACGTTGCAAAAAGCAGTCCGAGCAGCAATCTCAAGAATAAAGGACAAGGTAAACAGTAGGATTAGAGGTGAGTATTTTCCCCATTTGTCTTTGTCAGTGCTCTACTCTCCTCCTATGCATATGTACTTTTCGAGAAGTGGCACTTTTGCTCTGTGCAATACTGCAGTTGTTGCTAGAACATATCGTGACTTTACGATGTGGTCAATCCGTACTCGCAATAATTGACTTGACGATTTGAATCTGTGTAGGCCACGCTATCGCGGTACGTTCCGGACTACAATAATCGGATCCTCAGGATCCAACTGAGAGGCTCTCAGTCTCCACTTTCGGTCACTGTGGCTCTACTACCAAGCATCATTACGTTATTACTTTACCCTACAGAAGAACACGCTCCTGTCTCCTCTAGGTTGGTGTGTTGTGTTGGTGGAGAGTTGTGTTGGTGGAGAAACGATTGCTTTACTCTTCCAATTCCTTTCAAACCAGTGGCCTTCACCACCTTATTCATATTTCTATCGATAATTAGCGAAGGGTACATTGTATCTGCCTGATGGGTCCCTTCCCCATGCTGACATCACGAATCCATTGGCGTAATGAATGAGGCGCTCATCGCACTTCCAAATGGTAATATTACTTTACTAGAGAGAGGGGAGAGCTCTCTGCATTGTTACCAACAATCAGAAAAGCAAAAGCAAATGAGAGGTGAAAAAAGCAACTCCCAGAAGGACATAAAACAGGCGAAAGACGCGTAACTTGGGTCGAATAAACAGGCGCTGTCTGGACACCTCGACGCTCGGGCCTCTCCACAGGTACTTTCCACTTTTAGGGTACGAAAAGGTACCACACCCTCGATGAGTAAAATGATGGGTTCGGAGGAAATTTTAAAAAAGCGGTACACCATCACCATGATGGTGTACACCCTTTTTTAATCGCACTTGGAAGAACCGACGCGATTGTACGGTACGATCTTATTACGGTGCAGCAATTTGTACCTCCGTATATAGCATTTCAAAAGACGAAACGTACAACCAATGCCTTCCTTCTCTCTATCTTAACTGTGCCTCGGATGTTTGAAAACGAAAGGACTGGACTAAAATCGGGTAAGCAGACACGGTCAAGTGGAGAGGACAGCACAGAGTGTTGGAAGGGCAGAGGAAAGAAACGTTCAAGGTTTATTTTTTTTATCAATCATCATTAAGAAAGTGTTGAACAGACGTGGAATAAAGAGACCGAGCCGCGCAGAAGTGGTCTTTTTGATAGATGTCTCTCTGAGCATCTAGGTACCGTGTGGGCATCTATCACCCTCGTTAAATGACATTAATACTCTGACCCAGTCCTACCAAGCTCTCGGTCTGCAGTCCGTACGCAGAGCCAAACGCCACTCGTGAGCAAAGAAAGTTTCGCTCGCCACAAAAAAATTTCCACTAAAAAAGGCGAGCTGTTGTAACATGTCTTTAAGCGCTGTGAGGTGGGAAGAACAATTTTGAATTCTCCTCTGGTAGGTGCAGTGCTGCAGTGTCATTCTATGATATTTTATTCTATGTGCGATTAGAATCTCGCCGTTGTCATGAAGAATGTTTGTGAACAGGAGTGAGGACGTTTGTCAGACCTCTCCTTGCGCCAATCGGATTTCCGAGAATCGCATGTAATCAGCAGAGTAGTGCTTATAGTTCTCGATTGGATTGCCTGCTCGTCGATCATGAATAGCGAGAGAAGCTCAGAAATGACTGCCTGTGAGAACTTTTTATTGACGTGAAGGAGCACTTGAGTGATTTGCAAGGCGGGAAGCCTTTACAAAAATCAACACGAGGACCAGAAGTAATGTACGTACAGTGGACGCATTTCGTCAGCAAGGGAGAGAGAACTATCAGAATGCTTGGGTTCCATGTATCATTGCAGTTCTTCTGATGATTTTCGAACGGCTACTTAGCCCTGCCAGAGCTGGAGGATAAGTTACAGAGCAGTGCTTTGTAACTTATCCTTCCACAAACAGAGTAAGAAACATTTGATTGCCGTTTCTCCTTCTCGTATAGGTAGGCTCGCTGCTAGTG